>DWCF01004479.1:0-16335 GCA_018230265.1 Delias oraia | reverse complement strand
GTCCACTGCTGGACATAGGCCTCTCCCTTGGACTTCCATGAATACCTGTCGGAGGCGACCTGCATCCAGCGTTTTCCCGCGACCTTTATAAGGTCGTCTTAATATAATAATATAATTAATATAATTCATAATTTTTTTTTCTATTCTATAGCGGACAACGGAGCAGGCGGGTCTCCTATATGGTAAGAGAACACCGCCGCCAATTAACAACCGCGCCACAGTCCGCGGATTTGTTGTGTTACCGGGTTTTTACGCCGCTTTAGCGGCACTTTTAAGGGCCTCCAATATCGTCACTCACTCTGTGAAACACATTACAAATGCCGTTTCAATATAGAGGGAAGTACAAGTAGATTTAGGTTAACTAATATACAGCAATATTTAGAGACTTAGTTGTTTAATAGGTCTACCATGAAGCGAGAGGTGTCGGGTTCGAATCCCGATCCGGACAATTATAAACTATAATTTTATTTATTATTTATTCGGGTTCTGGAAGAGTGCCTTAATACTGTCACACTCGTGGGAGAGACATGCTGAAGCATATGCGAACTCAATAATTGGGTCGACTCGTCTGACGTGATACCACGGGCTCATAGAATACCCAGTCTGAATTAGTAGTTGTACTTGAAACGGTGCCTCTACTGTGTTTCGCAGAGTCAGTGAGGATATCGGAGGATATTCCGATGAAGCGGTCTAAAACACCAACATCGCCTTCAAATCGCTGATTATGGCGCAGATGTCCATGGTTGGTGGCTATTTCCATGGCCTGCTATATAATAAAAAATGAAGGTGATTTAATGTTCAGAAATAAACAAAAGGTAACACTAATGAGGTCCCATTAAACCAAACCAGAAAATTATGGACTGGAACTAAATACGTAAACTATGCAAATTTATCATTATTACTCTGAACTAGGGTTATTGTCTATGAATTTAACATTTCGGATTTTTCAATGCGGTAAGCAAGTATACGTCATTGCATTTATTTACAAGGATATCCTACGTAGGTAAAAGTAAGGTAAGTAAGTAAGTAAGTAGGTAAAGGTAAGGCTGGGTAAGAGCTAGTGGTGTCCATGGGCGGAGGACCGCTTGCCCAAGGTTGAGACTCCTGCACGTATGCCATCCTTAAAAAAAATGTAGGTAATGTAAAACTTATAGAAGTTCCCGGATTCACAGGATCCATATATTATTTCAGAGCCTAGTAGCTAAGTGATTTTATAAGCCTACCAGGAAACGACCTTGTAAGGGCAATGTCCGGGTATCTTAACACTGTCGCACCCATGGAAGAACCATGCTGAAGTATATATTAACGCACAAATTGCACCACCTCGTCCGAAGTAATACCACGGGCTCACAGACAGAATGCTCAGCGTAAATCGCTATTGATACTGTGCCGGCAGCACAAAGAAATGAACAATACGCTCCGTTGTCCGCTGTATCATAAAAATAATTATTTATCTTAGGTAGCTATTAAAATGTTCATCTTAATAAGTCATAGAAATAAATTTACCTAGATGAGTATTGATACTTAAGCGAAAATGGCCAATCGCGCAGCATGTAATTTAAATGTAAATATATTACGTGATATTACTTGATTTAGCGACAAGCTTTCCAGGATATCCTATGTAGCAAGTTTCTTCCACGTGAAAAAAAACTTGCTACATACCACATGCTGGATGCAGGTAGGCTTCAATAGGTAAGCAGAGGTTCAATGAGAAGCCTATGTCCAGCAATGGATGTCCCACTACTGAAATGATGAATGATGTTGGAATCCACTGGCAGAGGCCTATGTCAACAGACAACCTGAATAACATAGCAGTTGTTAAATTGTATAACATTGTCTTAATATTGTGTAACTTTATATTAATAAGATAATTGTGTACCTTAAGTTGACATTGAAAATTATCAGCGAATAAAGGCTTTTTCAATTTCCATCAATGTAGCAAATATGAAAACATTGAAATGTCTGTAAAATTTAAATCCAAAATGTAAAATAGTCCTTTATTCTGCCTCGATGTTCAGTGGTGATAGTATAGGCTGTAGGTATTAATCCAAACATCTCCGAACATGGCAAAACACTATTTGCCGGTATTTAGTATCTATAATATGATCTAATTCTGTTACGGGGATGATATCAGTTCGTTAGAATGTAAATATAATTTTTTTTAAGTGTATTTTTTTATTAGCGGACTATATTAGCGGACACCGGAGCAGGTGAGTCTGCTATATGGTAAGAGAACACCACCACCCATAAACAACCGCGCTTTGGCTGTGATACACTGAATTAGCGAAATACAGTAGAGGTACTGTTTCAAGTACAACCACTCTTTCACGTTGACGCGACTCCGTGGTATCAGATCGGAGGAGTTGGCCCAATTAGTGCATCAGTATATACTTTAACTTGGCTCTCCCACGGGTATGACAGTATTGAAGGACTTGTTCGGCCACTGTCAAGCTATTCTAGAGACCAAATAAATTATAAATTAAATGATAATCTATAACAGTCCGGACTGGGATTAGAAGCCGATACCTCTCGCTTTATTATACCTATTAAACCATTTAGCTAATAGGCTTTCATATAGGCGCAATATGCTCTCATCATAATGTAAAACTATATTTAAAAAATATTTTCAAAAATAATATTTACAAACATAGATAAGTGGTCCTATTTATTTAATTTAAATTTTATTTATTAGAAATATAATTCCAGTATATTTATTAGAAATATAATAAAATTCGTTATATTTATGACCAAACAAGATTAAGTCAATTACTCCGCTTGGTTTATATATTAAATTATATAAGTCGTAAAATCGTTATGGCGGAATTTAAATATTATTCAATTATAATAATTACAGATCATGAAATAAAATGATAAATCTAGATAAACATAGACCATACAGATCGTCATTTATTTTGGTATTTAAAATCATTGACGTCAAGACGTGTGAACGATTATTTGAACGGTCAACAAATGTTTATGGAACGATACGTAAATTGGTTTCAAAATAAATATATAGAAGATGATAAATCAATTGATTTATTAATAAATTACATCCTTGAATACGCAGTTTGGATTTACGTTCACTTTCGTGTCGATAAATAGACACATCATAATTTTATATCATCATCAACAGCCTATTTAATCCACTGCTGGACATAGGCCTCCCCCAAAACATGTCTTGTGCCTTAATCACCACGCGTGGCAGGCGGGTTGGTGATCGCAGAACATCTCCTGTGCTGGGAAGGTCGCTGCTGTCCACCCTCCGGTGAAGTGTTCTCTTGCGACATCTCATTAGGAAGACTGGGAGTGGTACTAATCTGATCCGATGACCACACGGTAATTTTATATAAGCTACGTCAAAAAAGATATTATTAAATACATTTTTAAGACATGTGGATTGGCGCATATTTTTTTTAATAGCGTAGCGGACAACAGCAGGTGGTTCTCCTGAATGATAAGAGAACACCGGCGCCCATGATATAACAGCGCCACAGTTCGTACTTTGGTTGTGTTGCTGGCTGTTTACGTGGCTTAAGCGGTATAACTTCAACGACCTCCGATATCTGCACTCACTCAGCAAAACTTAGTACAACTACCGGTTTACGCTGAGTAATGCATGACCACTGAGCATTCGGTGAGCGTAATGATAATTTTTATGTCAGCAACGCTACCGCGACTCAGTAGGGTCTGTAGGTGTCCATAGATAGAGAAGCGTATATCTTATATGAGCCTCCTGCTCAGATCACCGCCGCCCATGGACAATAGCGTTGCACTATTTTTACACCGCTCAGCGGTATTACTTAGTAGACCTCCAATATCCTCACTCACTCAGAGAATCTCAGTGTTTCACGTTGGTATTCTGTGAGTGAGGATAACTCGGTACAAATTAGTGCGTTAGCATATGCTTCAACATGGCTCTCCCAAGGAAAATATCCGTTATTATTGAGCTAAAAAAAAATTTCAGCATTCATTGAATTTATATTCCAACATCTCTTTAGCACTTCCATAAATGGTCTTTAATTAGGAAATAGGCGGTAGTGTTTGAGCAACATCGTATGTGCGCGTTAAATACCATAAAAGGTGTGATATAATAAAATTTAACATGAGCATCTTCCTTAATGGCATTGTTTTACTAAATAATGTCAAAAATGTACCCTCCCTTTCTCGGTAATATGAATTTATAGTAGCAAAAACGAGAAAATCTTTAATCCAATAACTGAAAACGTACTTTTATTCTTTTAACACTAAATAGTACTTATTAAATCAATGTAATGTGTTGATAATTATTTCAATTAAATATACAACCTTAACTCTTTACGTACTGGCCGGCTACAACTACAAAAAATACAGGTTGATTTTTAAATTTGGAACGATAACTTTTTATTTGGAGGTCTGAATACCCGTCCGGCTACTTTTACCAACCTTCTATATACAACCTCATTGTAATGTCACCTCTTTAGTTCTGGCCTTAAATGAAAGCACGATCTTCTTTTCAGCGGGGGGCTTAGTACAAACTACAGTCGGAACGGAATTGTTAAATTATCCATATAAACTGTAAGATAAATCTCTATACGACACGAGATCTAGTTAAGTCTTATCTTGGTGAGATAAGAGCGCATATATCTAAATACTATATATCTGTATGTTGCAACTTCTGGGTTCAAATCCCGAAAAACAATATTTGACTAAGAGATTCTGAAATTTTAACACACATTACGGATATTAATTGTATTGGCTCGTACGGAGCGTGAAACAAGACTTGTATTATGTTTCGTTGAATGCGTGTTATCGCAGATCTTTAAAAATATACCATTAAAGCTTTTCATTCAATAGTGTACAACGGAGCAGGTCGGTCCCCTATATCAGAGAACATCGCCGCCCATGAACAACCACGCCACATTCCGCGCATTGTTTATGTTGCCGATTTTTTTACGCCACTTAAGCGGCACTTTTAGTGCGTAAAAGCCGGTATCACAAGCAAACTGCGGATCGTGGCGCAACCGTGTTGACCACCGTCCATAGGTAGCTGTTACTTCTTAATAGAAGAGACACCTGTTCGGTTGCCTGCTTAACCATAAAGCAAGTCAATAAAATCAAGGATAATAAAACTAATATTAAATGTTGTGATTTTCCATGTAAACCAGTTGAACATCAATGCGCAGAAGTTTGCATATCCCCGTAATAAAGTTATTACAATGGATGCCAAAGGCCATAATTAGTTACTGCCCGCTGATGTTCGTAAACCTTGGTCTTAAGCACTCACGACAAGACATACGCGCCGTTTTTATTGAGTTATCGACGATAGTTTTGCCATTTTAAATAACTCATTTATTTATTTATTATTCCATAGCAGATAACGGAGCATGTATATGGTAAGAGAACACCGCCGTCCATCGATAACCGTGCCAAAGTCGGCTGTTTTCCAGAGTGAGTGAGTATATAAAAGTGCCGCTTAAGCGGCGCAAAATGCCGGCAACACAACCAATGTACGGAATGTGGCGAGGCTGATCGTGGGCAGCGGTTTTCTCTTACCATATAGGAGGCGCACCTGCTCCGTTGTCCGCTATACCATTAAAAATAGAATAAGTCTAAAATAGAATAGTGGTCGAGGTATGGAAAAATACAGACTATCAGATGTTTCTGTAATACAATCATTGAAAACAAATACGAAATACTCGACATAGTATATTTGTTAATCGAAGAGTTTTACAATTTGTATGTTTACAAGACAATTCAAGGGTCCACTCCACAAACGTTTGAGCACCTGTCTATGTATTATTTACTTACGTATAGGTACACTACCTATATCTTATATGTTTATGTGCGCAAGAATCTTTATAAAATCAAATTAAATAGCGCCCACTATAATTTTAATACTAGGAATAATTATAATTTTACGCCTTTTAAACCGACAACCGATGGGGAAGAAAGGTTCTCGAGTGGCGACCGCGCACCGGAAAACGCAGAGTGGGACGTCCCGCCACGCGATGAAAAGACGATCTCACGCAACCGCTGGATCCAGATCTCTCAAGATGGCAACAGGTGGGCGTCTTTGGGGGAGGCCTATGTCCACCAGTGGACTTGAATAGGCTGATGATCATTGATTTATTCATGGTTTCTTTTAACTCTTGAGGTGTTGGGTCTTTTAATTCGTGAGAGGGTTAATAGTCTGAATCTTTGCGGTCCTCACTCTCAGTGGTAGACTCTCAACTAAAGTATCATCCAAATTTGTTACTTGTCTTTCAGCTTCAATTGTATTTCTAATTTCATTCTCAACAATATTTATATGTGTGATATTTTTTTGTAATTGAAATATGATTTTCATTAAATCATCATCATCATCATCAGCCCATTTAAGTCCACTGCTGGACATAGGCCTCCCCCAAAGACGCCCTGCTGCGATCTTGAGCGATCTGGATCCAGCGGTTGCCCGCGACCTTCGATAGATCGTCTTTCCTTCGTGTGTGTATGATTAAATATTACATTATTAATAAATGTTTGGACTGAAGAAGTTCTATTGAGCATATACCAGTACCGTGTACAGCTTCAGACCACAGTTTCAATGGAATATCTCGCGCAAACATCATTGGCTGCGCACTTTCTTCCATTGTTCGGTTTTCTCTTTCTGAACAACCGTTTTGCTCAGGTGTATATGGTACAGTACATTCATGAACTATTCCTTCTCGTTCTAAATACTTTATTCACATACTCCTTTGTCAGTATGTAAAGTTCTACCATTGTGCATGAACTAATATTTAATCATAGTATTATACTTTTTGAAGAACTCCAAAATATATAAAAGTGTAACAGAACAGCTGCGATAGAGATTTTAGGTAAAGTTAAGAAAATAATAACAGCCCAAAAAATGCTTAAGAGACCCGGACACAAAAGTTTTTAATTTTTTTTATTCTATACGGGACAACGGAGCAGGTGGGTCTCCTATATGGTGAGAGAACACCGCTGCCCATGAACAACCGCGCCACAGTCCGCGCATTGCATGTGTTGTTGGCTTTTAACGCCACTTAAGTGGCACTTTTTATAACCTTCGATATCTCCACTTACTCTGTGAATCACAGTTCATGTACCGTTTCACGGTGAGTATTCTGGGGGCCCGTGGTATCTCTTCGGACGAGCCGGTCCAATAAGTGCTGTCAGTATATGCTTCAGTATAGCTCTCCCACGGGAGCGACAGTATCAAGGTACTCGCACAGCCACTTTGAGAGACCGAATAAATTAAATTATAATTGTCCGGATCGGTATTCGAATCTAATACCTCTCGCTTCATGGTAGACTTATTAAATTATTTAGCTACGCGGCACTCGTATAGTATTAGAATTGAAAAAATTGCAAATATTATACTTTATATTGAGAAGTTTAAATACTGTAATAAAATTGAAATATAGCATTAAATGAAATCATTTTAACGACACTATTGCTAAAGAACTACAATTTTAATTACCTAAAGATTCATTAGGAATAAATTCTTAATTGATTATTTTACGAATTTTGGCTATAAATTAATATTACTGGGAGTGTTTTGTATTTGAAAGTAACAATAGTTTTAAATAAATCAGGAAATAATTTACAAAAATTCTCATATTACGAGATTTCATGCTACGTATATTTTAAAGATTTTTATACTTCATTAATGGTTTTTTATAGAATTTTCTTTTTGCAATGTAATTGATATAAATTCTACCTTGAAATTATTAAATTTAAGTTATAATATGTTTTTTGCAGATCTAATTAGAGAAGAGGGAAGATGTCGTCTAGTCCAAGTAAAGAAAATTTCTTAGAGCCATCTACACTACAGGAAGCGATTAACATAATCAAGTTTCTTACCGTCTCACATAAACAAGAAATTGCGAAACTCAAAGAAACCCATATAAAACAGGCAGAGACTATTAAAAAACTCGAAGATAACAGAAAAAAGGAATTAGAATTCTTAACAAAGGAACTTGAAAATCATGAAATAAATTTATTTATAAGAACAAATGCAGTGAACAAACAATTAGCAGAAAAGGATGAAATAATTAAAAAACATGAAGATATCATAGAAGACTTAACAAATAAACTTAAAATCAAAGAGAATTTAAATGTACCAGAAATCATAATCAACTTTGAATCAAACTCTGACTCTGGTGTTGCTTTAGACGTTGAAGATAATTTAATTAAATCAAAAGATGGAAAGGCCGCACCAAAAGGTACAAGAAAAGGAAGCAGACGATTCGCCGATTCCATTAGTTTCTTACGGCGTGTAGATTTCTCACCAATGAAATATAAGCCTAACAATCGTGAAGGTAACAAAAAGAAAGAAGAAAAAAAGAAAAATCTAACAGTACCACAGACAGATTCTTGGGTGGCCATACAACAAGTGAGCTCAGAAAAAGCTACTAGTGATGACGACCGACAGCTATGTGAGGACGCTGCCTTCTCAGATGATACATTGAACGATAAATTATTAAAAAGGCCAAAGAAACTAGACGACAGTATGAATAATCATTTCTCTGATGATGGAAGTGAGGATACAAGCGAAGAATTCTTCGACAGAGTGATGATACGGAACAGTGTAAGACGATCAGTTAAAGCAAATCCGAAATACAAAAAGATAAATCGAACGAAATCCAAACTCCTAGAACAAGTGAAATTAAATATAGTCGATTGATTTGTGAACCTTTAAACGTATTTATTATTAATTCATTGAATTTGATCAGGTTGGGATTGGGAATGTTGATGTGAACCGTTCTTGTTTTATTTTCATAATTTACCGTTATGTTGATGATAACATTCTCAATACGGCCGTTCCCACACAACCTGTTAGCGTCTCGTAAAAAATTAAGGCATACCATTTACAATGGTTAATATTATAGATATCATAATGGACTTTTAGTTCGAAAGAAACGAATTCAATAAAATAATAAATAATTGTATAAATTACATGTAAAGCCTTCTTGTATATAAATTGAAAATGTATATATAGTTTTATGTAAATAAATAATTCTAAAGTATAGTTTTTTTATATTATTACCAAACAAATTTTGTTACTATAGTTTGAGCTTTATTTTTCTTAGAACTTTTGTTTACGAACATTAACCTAATTTTTTTTTGAAAACCTAGATATTGCGGCCGCCCATTATCACGTGAGGCTTGAAAGGGTGAGGAGGGGTTCGACAAAAATTAAAAAATCTCACAAGGAGGGGCTCTCCCTTCCAAAAAATAAATGTGGTATCTTACTAGACCCCTGTCTAGTATCATCTGTATTTTTTTGTCAATCACATTGTAATTTTATATATGTATTATATATTAATTAATAAAACTTCGCGATTTTAATACTCGCGACTTCTAATCGAAGAAAAATGCTCTTATTGTGTCTATGTGTTAGGAAGGAGGGGGAGGAGCAGTCTTAAATCTCAGAACATATATAAACCAAACTTACAATATAATCAAAGGGGTCGAAAAATGCTAAATATAAGATCACGTGATTAATGGATGGAACTATTGGTAGATATTATACTATTATTATTTTACGTTGTATAAAACAATATTTAATCATAAAAGGATGCTTGCATTAAGAAAAAAACCTTTTTATAACAACCACCTGCTCAAAAACTGACAGATGCTAAATATATTTCGACTTCCGGTGCTCTCAGCCTTCCACATTTACATATTACCCTTTATATTCTTTTATTATTTTATTTTATTATTTATATAAATAGATTAAGGTACATTCTGATCCTTATTTAATTGGAACCTTTTTTCAGTATCTGTTTAAATACACATTGAATAAAGGAGGAAAAAAATTGTCTTATCCAAACCTTTTAAACTTTATTTAGTATTATCACAATACGGAAAACTTTCATTGTAGGCAGACTAAATTGAGTGGGAACTACAGTATCAGAAAAAAAAGTATCTGTATCAAGAAATTTAACAGTTGAAGCAATTGCTTAAAAGGTTGACTAGATACTAGTATTAATTTTTTTAATGGTATTTTGGACAAAGGTGAGCACGGCTACCCATGGACGACCGCGCCACAGTCAGCATTGTTTGTATTGCCGTCTTTTATCGCCACTTAAGCAGCATTTTTAAGTGCCTGCGATATTCTCCCTCACTCCGCGAAATAGTGGAAGCACCACTTCAAGTACAACTACTATTTCACGCTGAGTATTCTATAAGCTCGTGGTAGCACTTTGGACGTGCGTAATTAGTGTGTCCGCATATTTCTTCATACATGGCTTCCCTTGACATAATTCAAACGTAGACTTATTACAAGGGAGCGTTAACGCAATACTCAAACCTAATATTTATGATTAATGTATATTGGAGACCGTTCAAGTATTGTAATGCATTTTTGAAGATTTTTCACTCTCTGCACAAAATAACGCGCCGTAACATTTTTTCCCTCTCTACCTCCGTGAACATTAAATTATTGTCACTATTTTAACTCAAGTGACTAATTATCCTTGAAAGTAGAGTTGAAATTCGCTTTAGTTTATTAAAAAAAGATACACAAACGTATGTATAGATATATTAAAAGTGTGTAT
The DNA here is from genome assembly GCA_018230265.1 of Delias oraia. Taxonomy (NCBI): domain Eukaryota; kingdom Metazoa; phylum Arthropoda; class Insecta; order Lepidoptera; family Pieridae; genus Delias; species Delias oraia. The sequence goes on along the minus strand of DWCF01004479.1, from coordinate 5,794 downwards.
GTGTCATTATATAATGACTTTAAACTGAACCATACGAATACGTTTTTTTGGTGCCTATAGCAGGCAGGTCTTTAAAGTAAGAAATTGGCGCCCATGGACAAATGCGCCACATTCCGCGCTTTGTTTGTTTTGGTAGATCGGTTTAATTGTACGTGAATCTGACATCCTTACTCAATGAAAGAAACACAATAGTTCACGAAAGTATTGCCCTAATACAAGCCTAGCCCTAGCTTAGTCTTGGTCTTGCGCCAATACACTTTATATTGATCTTGGTCTTGCTATTGCGCTCCGAGTCTTGGCCTTGATCTTGCAGCAAGTCTTGCAAGTCTTTAAATTACCTATTAGACTATTGATATTTATTAAAGTTTACTTCAGATCTTACAAAAACCTATCAGAATAGGAACATTTTGAGGTTGAATTAGCATAGCAATAGTAAAGACCAACCAGTTTTCTAAAATATGTCTAAAGATTTAATGAGAAATTCCAAAAATCACAGCCAAAACAAAAAGCTGCAAGACGCGCGAGTCTTGCAGGCTAAGTCTTGTTCTTGCACAAGTCTTACACGGTCAGTCTTGGTCTTGCATTTAGGCAATACTAGTATTATGTAAACCCGTGTATCACTTCGGACGAGACGGCGTCATCATAGGTTTCAGTAATGCCTCTGCCACGGATAAAAATGGTTTTAAGCTAAACAATGAGATTTTTTTAACACATATTATTTCAATTATAATTTTATGTGCATACATGATATATTAATTGCATAATATGAACCCAGGACTACCGGTGACACAACAATCTGCAAATTGAGGTTAACAAGAATAATAAATCAGCGGTGAAATTACATACAAATTAATTCAACCATTACATTGTTACCTTCGCTTATTGAAATCTAATCACGTGCAGCACAAAACGCGAGTGATGTATCAATTGAATAGGTCTTTCGCTAGTTAAGAATATATCTACCATATAAAATATATACCAACATAATATAGACCAAAAATATTCAAAACTTGATCATTTTTACTTTTAATGCATCAGAATATTCAGTGTGAAGTAGTAGTAGTTTCAAACGGTGCCTCTACTGTTTTCGCTGAGTGAGGAAATCGGAGGTTTTAAAAATGCCGCTCTTAAAAACGCACTTATTTGCCCGGCTCGTCCGAAGTGAGACCACGGGCTCACAGAATACTCAGCTGAATTGGTAGTTGTATTTGAAACAGTACTTCTACTATTTTTCGCTAGTGACTGAGGATATCGGAGGCCCTTAAAAATGCCGCTTAAGTGGCGTAAGAAGCCGTCAAGACAACCAATGCGTGGTTGTCCATGGGCGGCGGTTTTCTCTTACTAGTAGACCAACCTGCTCCGTTGGCCACTTTACCTTAAAAAGGGTCTAATACGTATCTTTCTTACTTTACTTCAACAAATTTCAGTTGTAAAGTTTAGTAGTACTGAAATAGCACCATTATTTTAGTGTATATCGTAAAATATTAGCTTCAAGGAAAATTCGTTATTCCTAAAAATTTCACGGTAGCTCTGTGGAGAAATAAAAATTTATAAAGACAGTACTATGCACTCGGTGTGTCTTAAATCGTGAACATTTCCAACACTATTACTCTAAATGCAGTTTTCCAGAAAACACAATAAATCTAGCTTCCTAAATGTTACTTTTATTTACTGCAAGCAATGTTATGTATGAAATATATGCAAATATTTTTTAAAAGGCCTTGTAGCCAAGTGGTTTTGTAAGCTACCGTCATGGATATCGGTTTTGATTTGCGGTTTGAATATAATTTGTTATTTAAAAACACTTTAACGCTTAAACTTCGTAAAAATCCGACAACACAACCATGCGTGGACTGCTACAATATAGGAGACCTGCCTGCACCGTTGTCCGCTATAGATTTTTTTAAAAAAAATTAATAATTTGTTTGTATTTTATTTGGATGTGATAGTGGCTGCGCGAATATCTTAATAGTGTCTTTTCCTTGGGAGGTGCGCATATGTGGTGCGGATTGATACCACCGGCCCACAGAATACCTGCGTATAATTGTATTGTGTTTCGCTTAGTAAGGATTTCAACTCATCAAGTTGTATCTCTTAATTGGTGTAAAAAGTAGACAACACAACTAAATCACAATCCCATACGGAGTAGGTCAAGGTCTAAGATTATTCAACAGCCACTGAATGCGTTACACGTGTTTTTTTATTGTTTTATTTATTTTATCAAAAACTATAAGTGGATACTTGAATTCTGCCAATTTTTTTTATAATATAGCGGACAACGGAACAGATGAGTTTCCTATATGGTAAAAGTACACCGCCGCCCATGGACAACCGCGCCACAATCCGCGCATTGGTTGTGTTATTGGCTGTTTACGCCACTTGAGCGGCATTTTTAAGTGCCTTCGATATCCTCACTCACTCAGCGAAACAGTACTAGCACTGTTTCACGTTGAGCAATCTGATTACCTAAATGATTAAAAAGCTCACTGAAGATAGTTTCCCGTACGCATATGTTTTCAAAATCCAATGGGCATTTTAATTAATTACACTATTAGTTGTAATTAAATCAAATCTAAGTTCAAATCTTTGTGTTCAAAAAATGAACGAACTAGGTCAGTGTTTTTAAATTTCAATTCCCGTTTGCAACTGACTAATGAGAGAAATTGTAACTTTATTTTCCGCTAGAAAACAGTGTACTTTTAAACTGGCTACATTAACAGAAAGTGTATTAAGTAACGTTTTTTGGATGTTCATTAAAAACTTTAACACTACCATCCAAATAGAACTGAACAACTATTTCGGAATATTTTTTTAATCTTCACAATTTTTTTTAACTCTTAAGCGTCGTAAATTATACATATAACCAAGGCGCAGACGATGGCGCGGTTGTCCATGGACGGCGGCGTCTAATCCACCTGTTCCATTTTCTGCTATGCATATAATGCGAATAAAAAGATAAGAAATTATAAAAGATGAACGTATTAGTAACATTTCAGAAGTGAAACATTTTATGTTGGAAATCAAGACTATTTTATGGAATACATTGTTTGTCGTGGGATACGTCAAATGAAAAAGTTGTTGCTCAATTTTTATACTGGTAAAATATTAGATATGCGTAAAAATTCATAAAGAAGACGAATTTTATGTAAAAAATAATGTTAACTTTGAATCTGTTACAAATTATCGCATCATGCACCTACAGTTTGTTACTAACTTACTACGTAAGAGGCATATATAGGTAAAAAAGATTAAAAGAAAACCGCCTCTCATGAAAAACCGCGCCACACTTTGCGTATTGGTTGTTGTCTTTTTACGTCGTTAAAGAGCAATGTTTCAGGGCCTCCGATATCCTCACTCGCTCAGCGAAATACTGTTGAAGTATCGTTTCAAGTACAACTTTCGTTTTACGCTGCGTATTCTTTGATATTATATTTCATAACATATACAAATAATATACATTATTAGTGAAATAAAACTATAAACCATTTTAACTATGTTTTAAATATTTTAAAAAAAGTTTCTTAAAAATGGAGTCACTTCCGGACCAAACACTAATAAATTCCAAGCTAACAAATATAATATCAACATAAATATAACATTTAAAACTACTTAAATTGATATGTATTCAATAATCGTCAATCGTATGTTTATGAACATAACATATTAAAGCATCCGAAGCAAAAACTCGTCCGAAGTGATACTGAGGGCTCACAGAATTCTCAACGTGAAACGGTACTTGTACTATGTTTCGGTAAGTGAGTGAGAAAATCGGAGGCAATTAAAAATGTTGCATGAGTGGCGTAAAAAGCCGACAAAACAACCAATGCGCTTACTGTGACGTGGTTGTCCATGGGCGGTGGTGTTCTCTTGCCATATAGCAGACCCACCGACTCCGTTGTCCGCTATACTATAAAAAAATACCAGTCGTGTTTAAATCGAACATAACCCAACCTAATTTTGTATTAAATATTTATAAAAATAAAAGGCACAACAATATTATTTCGGAATTCTTATTTCCTTGAACGTCTCCTTCCTTAATGCTTCCCGGGAGGATTTTCAATGTCTTTTGAATACCATTCAATGTAATGGCAAAGGCACAATATTATTCCTGATAGCGAAATAAAAACTTTTTATCTACTCGATAATATTTTTATTATATAATTCTGAACGCATCTATTTGTATGTCAGTAAAGCTTAAAAGTTGATTGGTTTTTAAGAGATATGTTTAGTTTAATTAAAGATGTTGGTCCTCTCAGCATCTTCTATCGCATTTATCACAGAGAATGTTCCGAGGTGATGTTTGGATTAGTCTGCAGCTGAATGTTATCATCGAACATCGAGTCAAAATTCAAAGTTTCATTCGTATCATTGTTTGTCACTCAATTGAGCGTTTTTTAAGGCATTTTGTGCCGTCTGACTGTCTCTAAAAGACCGGCTACGCATCCGTTATCCTGCTGTTGCTAAGGGTGTATATAAAAAACTTTATTTCCTTATAACATTATTTTATTATCTATTTAAACTATTTATTAGTATCAATTAGAAATATGCGGCTCAAACCATATATATTTTATATCTATCTAAATAATAGTTTCAAACTCTATCCACTGAGATGTTTTTTTAATGGTATAGGGAAAACGGAATAGGTGGCTCTCCTTTATGGTAAGAGAAACAAACAACATCGCCACACTCCCCGTATTGCTTGTGTTGCCGGCCTTTTACGACTTTAGCGGAATAATTTAAAGGGCCTCCGATGGCCTCACGCAGCGAAACACAGTATCGTTTCATGCTGAGCTTTCTGTGAGCCCGTGATAACACTGTGGACGAGCCGGCTCAATTAGTACGTCCATATATGCTTCAGCATGGCTCTCCCGGGTTCTTTCCACGAGGATCTATCTCTCTGTTTTATTTCAATTTTCTCTATTTTGCTATCAAAATTATGGTTACATTTATATTTTCAGTGCGTGCGTGTATACAACTGTATAATGTATATAAATGTTACTGTTATTCCCAAGAAGCCTCTTATCAGAAAGTTATTCAATTAGATCGAAACCGCATTTGTCGACGTCACCTCAACCAACTTTAGGAATCATTTACGTCATGGATTCAGACAACTTTACATCTAATGTATGTTTGAAATATATCCGAATTTATATCTACAACAATGGCAAATTACTGCATGACCCTGACAAAAATTTTGCTATATACATTAGGTATACTAATCGCTAAAACAGTAAAAATTTAAGACTTAATTTTGTACAAAAATGTTTAGTATGAACCCTCTTTATGGGCATGAAAGATAGTAAGACTTTCCCAACATGTAAACAAATTGGTAAAAATTATAAATATCAATATATTTTATTTATTTTTATATATTTTTTTTTTACTCGTTCTCTTGAAAAAATTAGCATTGGCCGGGTGAGTGTTAGAAATGTTGGCAGTGGAGGCGAAATTTCTTAAAATGCACCGAAGCTTGATACATGCTTGGTGATCCGATCTAGTGCTGTGTAGAGACTAAGCCTAGGTTTTAATTATAAGGCCCAAGTACGGCTTTCGCGAGTCCACATAGAAATTACAGTTCAACAAAAATTCTACATACAAATACTTTCATTCCAATAGTTCGCGAACAACTAAAATCCGCAAAGCCTTCACACATCCGCGACTCCAATGGGCCGCCTAACAACCAACTTTCAAACTTTTCATTCGCCTTATAAACTTAAAACTGTAAACTCGCTTCTAAACTTACCTATATACGAATCAATATTGCATGAATGCCTTAGAAAGTATCGGAAAACTG
>DWCF01004478.1:0-16338 GCA_018230265.1 Delias oraia | reverse complement strand
TACGGAAAGAGAACTCCGCCGCCCATGAACAACCGCACCACAGTTCGCGCATTAGTTGTTTTATCGGCTCTTTATGCCGCTTAAGCAGCACTTTTAAGGGTCTCCGATATCCTCACACACTTTGTGAAACACAGTACTGGTACCGTTTCACGCTGAGTATTCCGTGGTATCACTGCCGACGAGTCGGCCCAATTAGTGCGTCAGAATATGCTACAGCATGGCTCTCCCACGGGTGCGACAGTATTAAAACAAGCCCGGCCACTGTTAAGCCCTTCCAGAGACCGAATAAATTCTAAATTAAATTATAATTTTCCGGGCCGGGATTTGAACCCGATATCTCTCCCTTCATGGTACACTTTTAAAACCATTAAGCTACGAGGATCTCAAAACGCACCTATGAAACTTTCAAGTTAATTACTTTTTAGCTACGATTTATTCTTAATAAAGACTACAGTGGTAATACTTATCTATATATTAAAATGTTTTTCAAATATTCTTGGGGAATATTTTAATATCAGTAGGTATGTAATGTATTTAATGTGTGTCAAGATTTAAAAATCATTTAATGAATAAATTTAATATTGAGTGGATGTATTTCACCCACGTTCAAACTGAGCTAGGTGCATAATCTTAACTGACGTTTTCTGATGCCTTTTAAAGTTTGAATTAATCATTAAAGTGACTTCAAGGACAGCGTATTTATTTAAATTTAGGCGTATCAATGCTAATATTTGAAATAAATAAGATAGCAGTGTTAAATATATGATCTAATTTTGTACCTACATTGAAATTAGGAGCCAAATTTATTTATTTTGTTTTATAGTGGATAACGGGTATCTTACATAGAAAGAGAACACCGCCGCCCATGCTTAACCGCGCCTCAGTCCGCTTTGCTTGTGTTGACAGCTTTTTACCCCGCTTAAGCGGCTCTTTTAAGGGCCTCCGATATCCTCACTCACTCTGCGAAAGACAGTACAAGTACAGTTTCACGCTGAGTATCCTGTGAGCCCGTGGTATCACTTCGGACGAGCCGTCCCAATTAGTGTGTCAACGTGGAATGCTTCAGCATGCCTCTCCCACGGGTGAACTTATTATTACTTTAGTTTGGTTGAAGTTCAAATGTTCCAATTAAATTGTAAGGAATGGGTACTTTTTTAATTTATAAAAAGGTTCTCGTATTCATGTTTAAATCGCAAACGAAAACATTTACCCAAAGATCAAAAATATTTATAATAAAAAATAAATGGTAAATATTAATGAACATAGCACCGTAAAATCTTGATACAATTAATAGGAATTCGTGAATATTTATTTGTATATGTCAATAAAGCCATATCTGTTATATGAATACTAAACTTCTGCGTTAATGTCTAAACGCGTACAAAAAAATCAAAGAAATGGCATTATGTTATTAGCACGTAAAAAATGTATTAGATCCTGGGCATAAATTCTAAAAGTCCATTAAAAGAAAACGATTTATCACCGAGACCCACACTGCCCTAGCCATTGCGCAAGCGTCTGTTTGTGCCACAGCAAATCATTGTTTGTTATCCACTGGTGGGTTACTTTTACATTTACGGCTTGGACGAAACTTACAATACCATATAGAATTTGTAGAAATCTATCTATATGTTATTCATATGATATTGTTAAAAAAAGTCTTGCTAAATAAAACTTAACTGTGAATTATTGATTGGTTCACTTGATATAATAACTCCGTTTAAATTATGCCCTAATGATAAACGTTGGTGATGAAGTTTTACTTACAGAATGTTCTCATGAATATTTTATATTTCATAATTGTAGTCTTCTTTCTAACCTAAATTTTAGTGGAAATTGATTTAAATATTAAGAGATAAGAGAGAAGAGAACTTTATCAAATAGTTTTTTGTTTCTACAATAATCCTACAATTCCAGAAATTGACTATATAATACTTATAATAATATTAATAATAGATTATTGACATATAAGTAATAATAGCCAGTATTAAATTTTGATGTTACTTACTATAAAAAGAAACAGCAGCAATGTATGGCCAACAAAAATCGTTTATTATTGTATACGTGACTTGTCGTATGTTGGTGTGCGTGTACGCAGGTAACAAAAGTTAATTGCTATCGTATGTTCAATGTTCATAAAGGCTCTACCTGTGAACTTAAGTGTGGACAGGTTAGTTTTTTTTTAATTTTTATAATAAAAGGTATGTGAGGTAATTAGATGAGGTATATTGTAGGTTTGGAATTGTTTTTGAAATACGTATGAAAGTCGTTAAATTACAAAGGTAAATGAGGTTTTCGAATTTACTTAAGAAATAATTATTAGAGGCCTAAAGATTCAAAGGAAGCCAGATCCAAAATGTCAAATATTCACTACCTCAGCTGAAAAAATTGATAACATTATTCAGGTATCTATAATATTATATATTTTATGACCAATTTGTATTGTTCACATTACTAATAATCTGAATTGTTTAGGTACAGAAAATTTCTCTATATAATTCAAATATAAAATTACAATTATCTGTAAGTCATAGTTTGAAATTAAGCTTGTACAAAAGAAACTTTTGGAAAAATGTTTTTTTAATAAGAATCGGCAATTCACGCTACCGCTGCCTTTTTAAGAATATAGAATGACGAATAGGCATGGGGCAGTCACTGTTGCATTATTCTTTACGACTAATAGGATGTCGATATATGTGCTGTATATAACTCGGAATACAATATTTTTGTAGTAAGAAATGATTTGAAGCAGTTTTTTACAGTAAAGCGTACAACGGAGCAGGTGGGTCTCCTATATGGTAAGAGAACACCGCCGCCCATGGACAACCGCGCCACAGTTCGCGCATTAGTTGCGTTGCCGGCATTTTACGCCACTTTAAGCGGTATTTTTAAGGGCCTCTGATATCCTCACCTACGAAACACAGCAGTTTTTTTCTTATCAGCATTCAAGGAGGTAATAATGTTAAAAGTTGTTTTAGGAATATGTATAAATACAAATTACTAAATTCATTTTGTATGCACGACATAATTGCGAATTTATTCAAGTGGTCTTAAAAATACCAGTGACATTTTTATTACCACGTTCATTAAATTTAATACATAATTTACAATTGTTAATGTCATCTGTGACCTTTACATAAGATTTTTAATAATATAATTAACTGCACACAGATTGGATTTGTTATTGAAGTGTTTGAATACTAATAGAAAAATATTGTAACAATTTTACTAAGACAGATTAAGGAATGATAATATGAAATTATATAATTTAATATACATATTAAAGTTTTGAAAACTTGGATAAATTATTCTATGACTAAGTAACATACGCCTATGCTGATTTCATCAGATGCCCTGGGTAAAAATGCGAAAATCAATATATGAATTGTGCCTTTCACAGCAAAAATTTAAGACCATTATGTTTGAAGTCGCATGGGTAACTCACGATCCCATTAAATGGCACCAAATGTCAATGTAACGAAAATAAATCCCAATTTCGGTATGTTACAATTTAAATTCCATCCGTTATCTTAAAATGAGAGGCAAAAAGAGTTGGGTAATCGTATTTGACTTACGAGTACCTGAGACCCCACGGTATTTAATTGACAAAAAATAGCCCCGACCCGAACTTATACAAGGAATTTATTTTATTACACGTAAGTGATGTGTGCGTGGGCATATTTAGATCCTTTTAAGCATCTTCGCGGTTCTTAGATCAGGGTGCGTTCTTGAATCAATTAGTAGTTAAGTAAAAGTTAGTTTACTTTACTTTTATTTTTACTTTTTATTATTATTCTATAGGAGACAACGGAGTAGATAAGTCTCCTATATGGTATGAGAATAGTGCCGCCCATGAACAACTGTGCCACATTCCGCGCATTGTTTGTGTTGCTAGCTTTTTACGCCGCTTAAGTGGCAATTTTAAGGGCATCCGATATCCTCACTCACTCTGCGAAACACAGTACAAGTACCGTTTCACGCTGAGTATTCTGTGAGTCCATGATATAACTTCGGACGAGCTGGCTAAATTAGTACGTCAGCATATGCTTCAGCATGGCTCTCTCAAGGATGCGACAGTACTAACACTCGCTCGGCCACTGTCAAGTCCTTCCAGAGACCGAATAAATTATAAATTAAATTATTATCCGGACCGGGTTTCGAACCCGATACCTCTAGCTTCGTAGTACACTTTTTAAACCATTAAGCTACGAGGCTCTCAATTAATAATCTATAGTACAATAAACATGTAAAATTGTTTTCTGAGTAATTTTTCAATTCACAGATTAACTTCTTAAATTCTTTTTAATAATTTGATTTTACTTTCAAATGAATTGGTGGCGAAACGATAAAGAATTACCTGATGATACCTTCAGAACGATGTTTCAGTAGCAGACTACTTACGTAAGATTATTTAGCCCATACAAATAATCTCTTTAATAACATTCGACTTGAAGTCCACTCCAGTAACATTTTTGAGATAAACTCTCAATAAAAATGTCAAATGACTTGCATGATTTTTTATCTGTTAGAAATTGGCGGCAATAGTTAAAGTTACAAATTTGAGTAAAAAATAATGCATCCAGTAGACGAGGTGGTTTGAAAACGATTTATATTACAGAATAATATACTCGATAATGACTATATACTGTGTATAATGCGCAGACTGTGGTGCGGTTGTCCATGGGCGACGGTATTCTCTTACCATATAGAAGATCCATCTGATCCGTTGTCCGCTATAGATTTTAAAAAATGTCATTCAATGCAAATGAGCCTATTCGTTACTAGCAAATACGTAACCGATGTGACCGCCATACTAAATAATATATCGTAATTTATCAGTTCTTATGCGTATGTATACATGCGTAATAATCACAGATTGGATAGGGATGAGTGCACAGACTATCTTAAGCTTAAAAAGAGTATGGCTATGCAATTAGTAAACTAAGAATGTGTCCCATATTTCTATGTAATGGCATTAGCATCGCCCGTTTACAAAGCCCGTAAGGGATGAAACAGCAACAATAATAGAGATTCCAAACTCGATTACGATATGGGACAGGTAGGCGCGCCCGAACAATACACCTGACGCAAAAACGCGGTAATGAGTGTACTGCCAGAGATAATGGATGCCATTGTCTATGCGGCTGGTGGTTGCTTCTGTGGAAAAAAACATTTACAAGAGGGTATACTTTTTTGTTTGAAAGCGAAACATTCAAATTGGAGTCATATATCAAATATTGCGATTGTTTTTGTATTATTTACATCGTAGCCTTAGACTTCGTAGAGATAAAATAAAGTGTTTGAAAAATAACAAAGTTGTATTATTGTGTATCTTCTGTGTGAGGCAAATATGATTTTGCATTGTCGAGTACAATATTTTTTTGTATTTTTTAGTTATAAGTAATCTTACACAGACATATTTCCACTATTATATAAGGAAATTGCTCTGTTTGGCAAGTTGAAGACTTTTATTGAAGAAGTCACTAATTATGTAATAATTGAATAGAGTGGTATTTTGTTCTACTTTCGAAATGCTTATGATTTAGAAGTTGACGTTAATCAATTCGATTTCATTAAATATTCTTTATTGTGTTCGATTTCGTTTTAATTTATAATATTCGTATAAAAATTATTAATTTTAAATCCTCGTGTTATTATTCAACTGGAGTTTTATTATTTCTATGAAATTGAAATATTTTAGTAAAATGTAGACATTATTTTTGCATAAATGTAAGTCCGAAGTAATACCACGGGCTCACAGAATACTCAGGGTTAAACAATACGTGTACCTACTTTGTTTCACAGAGTGAGTGAGGATACCGGAGGGCCTTAAAAGTGCCATTAAGGCGACGTAAAGAACCGGCAACACAACCAATGCGCGGTCTTTGTGCGCGGCAGTTCATGGGTAGCAGAGTTCTGTTATCATATAGGAGACCTACCTGCTCCTTTGTCTGGTATAGAATAAAATAAACTATCTTTAGTAAATCATTTCTTTTTATGTCTATATAAGTTGTTCTATAAATATTTTCTTGTATGCTTAATAGCATACAATTCTCTAGAAAAGTAATAAAAAATATAAATAAAACTTTTTATTAATTAAACAGCCAGATAAAAGACGAAATAAACTTTCAAAGTTTAATATAATAATTTTTATAAATAACATTAGGCGTGTAGTGTAAATATTTTAATAAACCTGTGCGATGATCGATATCGATTCTCATAGGACTTTGAATAAGTAGGTACCTAGTTGATAGATTGTAATGGTCAAAGTTAATAAGATTCAGTACATCATGGTTGTATATTGTCATAATTATTAATTTTCATCTCAAATTTGACAAAATACAACTTATAGCTTTTTTCACTTTCTCTTTTTTATGTCAGTCTGTTTTAAGGACGTACGTACGGACGCTCCTATAAAACCTTCTTGTAATAAAACTGTACATCGATTATAAAAATGAATATCGCACCGGAAGCACCAGATTAATGAATCTCTAGATTTATTGCGGCATATTCAAATGCCCGCTCTAATTATTATTTATTGCAATGATCTTTTTAGCTATATTAAAATTTGACCATTTATATTTAATTTATACTTAATTTCTAGAGACTCCGGGAGTAATTCAATTTAATAAGTGTTACTTTTTATACAAATGCAACGAATAGGAAATGCAAAATCCAATGAAACCTCCCAAAATTTCAATACAGCCTTGGCAACACCAATCTTTCTTGAATAGGTACCTACCTAAATTAAATAATAGAAAATTCATTTACCTATCGACAAATATCCTACAATAATTGTAATCAAACATTAAAAACCAGATAAAAATTAAAACATTATTCCGTCACACATTTTTTATTTATATCTATTAATTAGAATTTTAATGTGTGAATTGTAATTTAACATTTTAAATGAACATAAAGTAATAGGCATTGGGAGAGCCATGCTGAAGTATATGACGCATCGGACCGGCTCGTCTGAAGTGATACCACGGGCTCACAGAATACTCAGCGTTATACAATACATGTACTTACTTTGTTTCATAGAGTGAGTGAGGATATTGGAAGTCCTAAAAAGTGCCTAAAAAGGGCATAAAAAGCCGGTAACAACCAATGCGTAGACTTTAGCGCGGTTGTTCATTGGCGGCGGTGTTCTCTTAACATATAGAAAACCCACGTTTCCGTTGTGCGCTATACTATAAAAAAATAATAAAAATAAAGTCCTTGTCAATGTCAATGGTATAAAAATATATTATTATACTACATGTAAGAGATATTAGTGTCAACAGTAATTTTCAAGTGACCTCGTGAGATGGTTATCCTGGCTTATTAATGCTTTATATTCAAAATCTTATTAGCTCAGTCGCCAGAGCGAAATTAAAAGCAGACACATAAAGATTATTGTTTCAAATACATATTTAAAATAAATAGATAGATGTGCTCTTAGAAATAGGCTAGTATGGACGGGCGACTAATATTCTATTACTTTTCCGTTTTCAAATATAAAACTAAGCCATTTAAATGGCAATCAAATATTTTATAAATATCTGATGTAATTATTCTCATACTTTTTTTGTGGAAATGGTGGCAAACGAGCAGGAGGCTCGCCTAAGAGAAGCAGTTTCCCGCCCATGTACATACCTAGTTCTTGCATGGTCGCGAGTGCGTTACCGAAATATTATATTTATATTGGAAAACCAATTTGTTAAGGTTTCTTATAATATTAAATTCACTTAACTGAAACATTTAACTTAGTTACATACGAAATGAAACTTTATCAATAGGTAATTTCCGGACCCATACGACTTAAGAATCTGAAATAAAATTTCGCTCGTGAATTATGGTCCTTATAATTATAACTGTTATTATATTTGCTTTTTACCAAATGAAATACCGGTTTTTATTTTATAGATACTTGTTCAGAAATACATATTTAAAATATCTCGGGTATTGTATTAATTTAAAAATACATAGGTAAAAACATAAGGTCCTGGGTTTACTCTGGGACGAAAAGTGAAATATTTCAGTTATATAAGTCGAAAGATAATTCTGCCCCAAAACATTATAGTTAAGTTAGTGAAAATCAGACAGTAAAATATGCATGATAACAAAAAATAACATTGTTGTATATAAAATTAATTAAGAATGTGGGTAGCTGTAGTTTTTTTTTCTATAGCTGACAATGAAGCAGTTGGGATTCCTATATGGTAAGAGAACAACGCCGCCCGTGAACAATCGCGTCGCAGTCCGCATTGGTTGTATTGCCGGCTTTTTACGCCGCTTAAGCCGCACTTTTAAGGACTTCTAATATCCTCACTCACTCTGGGAAACACAGTACAAGTACTATTTCACGCCAAGTAACCCGTGGAATCACTTTGGACCAGCCGGCCCAATAAGTGCGTCAGCATATGATGCAGCATAGTTCTTCTGCGGGTGCGATAGTATTAAGACACTCGCCCGGACACTATCAAGGCCTTTCAGAGACTGAATAAATTATAATTGTCCGGACCGGGATTCAAACCCGATGACGATTCGGACCCGATCTCGCTTCATGGTACACTTTTAAAACCATTAAGCTAAAATCAAAAGATAAACAATATTTCAATTATTTTAATAGTTGTAAAGTATTTTAATTATTTGTTTCTTTTTAGTAGGGAATTTTTATGTTATATGTTTTTATGTTTAGTCATGGTTTCTTTGAAATCGCACGAGCTTAGCTCGAACAAAGTTATTATAATATAAAAATTGTCAAGTTCTGTAGAAAGTCAAAACATATTTTTTAAATTATATTAATAATTATTTCTTATTAATTTAGATTTTATACTTTACGCAACTGTAAAATATATTATCGTTTTATGCTAATACGTAGCCATTAGGTGAGTGACCATGTTTATTATAAATATATTTGCAAATAATATTTATGAGAATATTTTTTTTTAATTTCTTTATTACAGCAATTTCTATTCATAAAAATAATAACTATCTGCAAGAAAATTTTCAGCAAGCCTTCTAAATATTGTAACATTTATATAATTTTACTATTGGTAAAATCATATCTTGATTAAAATATTTTCTTTATAAGATATTTTCAACAATAGCACAATCTGAATAAAATAAGTCTGCATAGAATTGATAATTTATTCGGTATTTTAAAGTGACCGTGGCCCGGCGATTGTATGAACACTGTCTTACCCGTAGGAGAGACATGCTGTCACAATAATTGAGCTGGTTCTTCCGATACCAGTGTTATACAATATTTGCACCAATGAGCGTCAGTGATGTCCTAGCATAAAGCGGATACGCCTGCTCCGTTGCATTCTAATCAAAAAAAATACTATTTAACTTATAATATGTCAATTGTCATCTGAATATTTCAGTTAGTTTAAATAATAAAGCACGTTGAGAACCATGCAGTAGCATATGCTGACGCACGAATTGGGCCAGCTCGTCCAAAGTTATACCATGGGTTCACAGAATACTCAGTGTGAAATGGTAGATTAAGCAGCGTAAAAAGTTGGCAACACAACCAATGCACATACTGTGGCGTGGTTGTTAATGGGCGGCGCTGTTCTCTTGCCTATATAGGAGATCCACCTGTTCCATTGTTCACTATAGTATAAAAAACTCTTAAATTTATATTGCTTCAGAGGTTTTCATATTTAAAAAATGCATCACTGTCACTCTTAACAAAGAAATTATGCAAAGTTTTATAATTTGTTCCATTAATCACGTTCCAAAACTGTATTATATCATTAAAAATCACTAACAACAAAAATATAATTCACATTACTTGAAAATTAATTCTGTACGCTCCTAATTTAAAAGTCTTGGCGAAGACAACAGATCAGAGCCTCATCTGTCAAAACCGCGTCTAAAAAGGTTTTAAGACCGACCCAACTTATTATTTACTGACTGAATTGTCAGACCCTTCGCATCTAAAAAAAAAATTATTCGCGCGTTTGATCTTGATTGAGTGTGTTAAGTTTTGGATATTGAGAACAATTCAACGCAAACCTAGAATAATACAATAACGACTCCACAGGAAATGAATAAATATGTTTTGGTTATTACAGCTCCAATTCATTATAACATAAGCAAAATACATTTTCACATATTATTCAACTACCTAAACTCGTACAACCACCTAAGGCCGTAGGCAATCCATTTTTTACCCTTCCACATAAAAGTTGAGACTATTATTAACAAAATGCAGACGCAATAATAAAAACTTTTTTACCTCTGACCACGGCATATCGAAAATTTAAAAAAAGAACACAAAGTTAACGGCACTTCTGGGAATA
The DNA here is from genome assembly GCA_018230265.1 of Delias oraia. Classification (NCBI taxonomy): domain Eukaryota; kingdom Metazoa; phylum Arthropoda; class Insecta; order Lepidoptera; family Pieridae; genus Delias; species Delias oraia. The sequence continues at coordinate 6,040 of DWCF01004478.1, read as the reverse complement.
ACAATTGCAATTTGGCGCGCTAATCCAGACCAGAGCAGGGATGTAGTGCATTGGGTCACTTTCAAAGCGGGCGTCCTTGGACATGAACGCAGACGTGTCCACGCTTAGGCCGAGAGATGGGGAAGATATATTTTTTGTCTTTAAATTTTTAAGTAATATCTACGGATTTCATTTCTTACTAGGATTTATCTACAGCAGTTAAAGATGAAAGAAGACTATAGCATGCTTACAGAAGGCTGTATGATCAAGTCACAGGCTAGAATGACAATAATAATAATAAATAAGACACTGCGACATTAATTATTTTTCTACTTTGCTCATTATTTAATATTAAGAATAAAGTAAGTCATAAATTCGTAAATGACATTGTGTAGAAATATGTTATATTTTTAATAATAAAATAAATTCTAACTTTTTACTGTGTTTAAACCGTCCAAAGAAAAAAAAACGAAAATTCGGTTATTTGGAACCTAAATTCAATTTTAATAATTTTTTATAGTATAGCGGACAACGGTTCAGGTGGCCCATTGAGTGCGTCCACATATGTTTCAGCATGACTCTCCCACAGGTAAATAACGGTAATAGCTCCATAGAAAGCTACAATTCATTGAAATAATATATATACATGCATTATCATTTATAATTTATCTTAAATCCTCAAAATATTATGTTCTAATATTCACCAGCTCTCATACACTTGTGTACGGCTAATGGAAAGAAAAAAGTATAGGAACAGTTTCGGCGGTTTGGTTTTAGGATCATGTTTTTCGGCATTGAGATGAGGAAGAAATTGTTTTAATATTATTATTGCGAATGTTTGAGCTCATGTTTCATTTCATAAGGCTAAAATTATTTAACTTTAAAATTAGAATGTATATAGTCAATTTAAAAAATATATATAAACGGTTTCATGTATTAAATATATAAAATCGCTTTTTAAATTTATTTTTTAAAATGGCTTATTACTGAAGACAAATAAGCTTAATAGGGAAAAAGAATTATTGAATGAGATTTTGGTTTTTGAAAGTTACTGTCGGCTTTCTAATTCAAAAAGTTTTAATGTGTGTGATGAAGTGAATGGAACATGATATGGATGATTTTGTAATAGGTATTTCAATGATCGAAAAAGCACAGACGATTTTTTGCTTACGTCTATGGGAGGCACATGTAACATAATATTTACGATAAGGTTACACCAGACAATTGACCTCAAACAAAAAGCAACTTATAATTACATATGACCTTTAGATGTTAAATTTGCAATATTAACATTGTTTTTACCCTTTGACGGCTAGTTATTTAATATTTTGCACCTAATATTCTTACATACAATACTGAAGCATATGCGGACGCATTAATTGGGCCAGCTCGTCTGAAGTTTTACCACTGGCTCTTACAATACTCAGTGTGAAATGGTAGTTGTATTGAAACGATGCTTCTACTGTATTTCCCTGCGTAAGTGAGGATATCGGAGGACCCTAAAAATGCCACTTAAGTGGCGTAAAAAGCCGGCAAATCAATCAAAGCGCGGATTATGGCGCGGTTGTTCATGGGCGGCGGTGTTCTCCTACTATACAGGAGACCCAGCTGCTCCGTTGTCTACTATACGATAAAAATCTCTAAAACATTTGTTAATAATCGTGATGAAATTAGCATGTTTTGACCTCTAAAAATATTACTTTATCAGACAACAATAAATCCTCCTAATCCTAGATCGTTTTGAAGTATTATTATTTGTTAACAAAGAAAAACTAAACAATAAAAAGGTTTCTGATATTGAGACTCATTTAAATATTTGATGAAGTGAAAATGAGGATGTCATTTAGAAAACCGAATGACGGTCAGATGGCCTATATATACCCTTCCTTAATTTTAAATTAATAACTTTCACTAAAAGAACAAAACATGATTAAATCGTATGTAGACAAGTATCTCCCTCCCCGTACAATTGTTAAATACACACAGACATATCAGACTTCGCTTTTTTATGTTAGTGTGGATTAAGTTAGGTTAGAGCTCATAGATTTCCAGCTTGAAACAGTTTGTGTTTCTGTAACTGTACCGTCCAAGCGGCGTTTTACGCCAGCAACAATACTTAAGTGCTGATTGTGGCGCGGTTGTCCATGGGCAGCACTAATTTCTCACCATAAAGGGGACCCGCCTGCCCCGTTGCCCGCTATACTATAAAAGAGAACTAACATGCTAATTTTACTTTTTAAAAAATCATTCGGATTATTTACAAATTCTTGAATTAGGTACTAAATACTACCTAGGTACTAAATCAAACAAGAAAATACAAAGTCTTAATATACAATTGTAGCTTTTTGTATGTAAGTAGGTATGCTACATATTTGCTATTTAGTAATGTTCGTAACTATTTCACATGTTCCATCAATATATTTACAAAATCATAGTAGGTACCTACCTATGTAGAGTATAATTGCAGTTCATACCAATATACAAAAAACAAAAAGCAGACTAAATCTGCACATGTCAGGCGACAGGTGTATGCGCTCGCGCCGATAAACATCCTTTTTATTTGCAATTCAACTGGATTGGCTTTTATTGGATCAATTTAGAAGCACGTATTTAAATTTTGTTTTACAAAAACATTGGAAATTATTAACATGATACTTACACCGATCGCGTTAGAAAAAAGAAATTCAAATAATTTCTAGGATTGTTACATATTTCAACATAAGACTGAGATGATATAATGACAGATTTGTGTTTGAAATAATTCTTGCAGACAAAATTTAGTATTGGCTGTATTTTCTTACCAATGTGTACTTTTCTTTCTTGTCTTGATACGTTCTATGGCCTTTTTTGCATCTGTTTTTTTTTTAATTTATAGCGGACAACGCAGCAATCTGAGGAATACAGTACAATTACCGTTTCACGCTGAGTGTTCTTTGAGCCCGTGGTATCACTTCGGACAAACCGGCCCAATAAATGCGTCAGCATGACTCTCCCACGGGTGCGCCAGTATTAAGACACTCGCACGGCCACTGTCAAGCCCTACCAAAGCCGAATAAATTATAAATTATATTATATTTGTTCGAACCGTGATTTTGGTATTGATCTTAGATTACTAATAGCTTAGTATACTAAATGAAGTAACTTACTTATAACAACGAATTTAACATGATTTTATACTAAATATACTGTTTTCTTGATAAACCAGGTTTTTTATTTCATAACTTAACCGAATGATAAATTATTAAAATCGCACAAAGACAGCCAGAATTAGTATCATTTATTCAGTGTTTCTGCATTAATGCATATGCAATACGTTAAATCTTCCCGCATCTTTCCTTTGATACAACAGCTGTTTTATGGTTTTAATAACAGTCCACTTCTTTATGCTGTACAGCCATTCTTCTGCTTACAAATAGAATTAGTATAAATGTTCTTAAACGCCATGTTAAAATAAGATTAAGTTGTGTTATTCCACACTATAGAACTCTTAATTGGCGCAAGTTTTGAAAAGGGTTGCCAGTTTCAAAGAATTCCAATTAAAAAACTGCTCTTAAATAGTTTTGTAATTGTGAAGTAAATCGAGGCTAAATGTAGCTTGATCTAATTAAAGTTGGTGACACCGCGAGGTGACCCAGTTACAGCGATTTGCGCGACATTCAGCTTATTTGGAATAGCCTATTTCGTTCAAAATTCATTCTCTCATTTAACCGGTCAAGATTATTTCGGTTAACACTTGGATGTTTCAATAATGTTATTTTGGATTTAATATGGCAGCTAGAGGCTTTTTTTTAAATTCAGGTTTAATATTCTATAGGCTATATTATAACCTAACTATATTATAACCTATATTATGACCTAACCTAACAGCGTTTATAAGAGATATTTGAAACTAAAACAAGGACTTTATATAAAAAGTCATTAAAAATCCATAATATAAGTTATTTTCAAGAAGACTATGCCTCTACACAGAAATTCTTTCTGGAGTTTTCGTAAATAATTAATATATAAAAGCTTAAATCATATAAAATATTTGTTTTTACCAAACAGTAGAATATACAAATCCTCCCATCCGGGAGGTTAGAGAATTGGTAAAGTAAAAGTTTTAATGTCTCTTACCATTTGAAATTTGTCGCAAATTCGAAGTGAAGTTAAATATTTATGATTATGAGCGTGAAATTATATATAAGCTTATTTTTCCTGTCTGCTAGTTTAGTCGTAATAAAAAATAAACATTCCAAGCGATAAGGAACAATTACATAAATTAATTTCGTAAATCCACTGTCGGTATGATTCAGACGTTTTTTGCGTCGTAATTGTACAATTACACATTTACATATGCCCATTATCGGATCAAACGTACATGATAATTGGGGTTTTACTTCAAGCAATTTTGATATGGCCAGGTCGTTCAACACTCACGAGGATTAAGGCGGTTACTTTTTTTTATTCTATAATAGACAACCGAGAAGACAAGAGTAAGAGAACACTGCCTCTCCTGCACAAGCTTCCGACCGGCCGATCAGTTTGCCAACGTTCCTGAGACGGTCCAAGCCGAGGTTCGTGTCTCGTAGGGGACGCCCATGCGCTGGTCGCGGCACAAAACAAACTCTCGGCGAGCATACGGCTCGTCCCAATAGTCCGCGAGAAGCTGTAAAGATCTTCTGCCAACAGCGTTTAGAAAAAAGGCCATGAACAACTGCGCCAAAGTCCGTGCATTGGTTGAGTTGCCGACTTTTTACGCTGCTTCAGCGGCATTTTTAACGGCCTCCGGTATTCTCACTCAGCGAAACACAATACAAGTACAATTTCCCGGTGAATATTCTGTGAGCCCGTGGTATCATTTGGGACGAGCCGGCCCATTTAGTACGTCAGCATATGCTTCATCGTGACTCTCCCACGGGTGTGGCAGTATTAAAACACTCGCCCGGCGAATATCAAACCCTTCCAAAGATTGAATAAATTATAAATTAAATTATAATTTTATAACTGTCCGGACCGGGATTCGAACCCGACACCTCTCGCTTCATGGTACACCTATTAAACCACGTAGCTAGGAGGCTTTTAAAATACTTATACTGTCGAGAAGACTCTTCGCTGATTAATAAAGAAACGAGTTAGTGTGAATATTACCTTACGTCGGTAAATATTAGCACCTGTCCTTGTACACATTGTTGCCTGAGATGATTTTTGGCTTAAGGCTAATAGAGATTGGTTCAATTTATCGATATATCGATGAATATGATTTATGCTATATTAAATCGTGGGAGAGCCATGCTGAAGCATGCTCTCGCACTAATTGGTCCGGCTTGTCTGCTGCGATGCTCAGCGGCTCACAGAATACTTGCGTATATCGGTACTTGTACTGTGTTTCGCTGAGTTAGTGCGGATATCGGAGGCCCTTAAGTGCCGCTTAAGTGGCGTAAAAAGCCGGCTACACAACCAATGCGCGAATTGCAGCGCGGTTGTTCATGGGCGGCGGTTATCTCTTACCATATAGGAGACACACCTGCTCCGTTCTGCACTACAACACAAAAAAGTAACCGCGTTAATCCTAATAAGCGTTGAACGACTTGGCTATATCAAAATTGCTTGATTTTAGCACGTACCGCGTTATCAAATCGATGAAATGATTTAAATACGAACTGTTGCGAGGTGCTGTTCAAAAAAACATTAATTAGTTTTAAATGTCTACTATTAAAAAATAGAGCACTTCGTTAATTAAATACTATATATATTACTACAACTCCTAATGTAATCTTCTAGCCACCGTATAACTCTTTTTGAAAGAGAAGACATTCATAAGCCCTCAGTACTTAGAAGAGTTACTTTTTCCTTGATTCGAGCCTAAAACTTTCAGCATATCATAATTTTGACATTATTATTGACTAATAGAATTTGGGGGGCTATTTGCCTTAATCATCACGCGTGGCAGGCGGGCTGGTGATCGCAGAACATCTGCTGTACTCGAAAGGGCGCTGCTGCCATGCGTTGTTCACTAAAATATCCAAGCGTTTTTCAATTTTCCGAATGTCCTTCACAAACTCACGAACTGAGGACAGGG
>DWCF01004477.1:0-16338 GCA_018230265.1 Delias oraia | reverse complement strand
TCAAAAGAACTTTAAAACTGCCGAATCAATTTCATTTATCAACGCTTCAATTATTTTCTTACATATCATAAAAAAAGGGTTACTTTTAATGGTACAAAGTTAGCCATAACAATCGTATTTTGTTTGAAAAATAACCTTCTAATAATGTAGAAGTATTAAGTTAGAGTTATAAATAAATGCAAAACCTTTTATAAGTTAAAGTGATCATAATTATCTACATTCTTAAATAAATATAATGTTAAATAAATTGATTCCTTTGTCGTACTTTCAACACAATAAAACTAATCTTAATTCCTTTTAATGTTTAGACGTATTTGAGCTTACGTAGGTTTAATAATTTAAAAAATTGATTTGATGGAAACTTATTTTATACTAGTGTTGCCCAAATGCAAAACCAAGACCAAGACCGCCCAATTTTAGCAAGACCAAGACTGGCTGTGTAAGACTTGAGCAAGAACAAGACTAAGCCTGCAAGACTCGCGCGTCTTGCAGCTATTTTTTTTGGCAGTGATTTTTGGAGTTTCTCATTAAATCTTTATAAAACTGGTTGGTCTTTACGATGGCTATGCTAATTTAACTACAAAATGTTCTTTTTCTGATAGATTTTTCTAAGATATGAAGTAAACTTTAATAAATATAAATAGTCTAATAGGTAATTTCAAGACTTGCAAGACTCTTGCTGCAAGACCAAAACATGGGAGACTGACTGACAAAGATAAAGACTGGGAGCGCAATACCAAGGTTAATACTAATACCAGTTGTATTGGCGCAAAACCAAGACTGGCTAAGTCTTGCATTTGGGCAGCACTATTTTATACAATACCCACTAACTCCTCTACCTTCTATAATTCATAGATAAATTGAACAGCATAGTGATTAGTAATATTAGCAAAACGTAGTACAGTGTATTTAAATAATAATTCATACACTCATAAATTTATAAATGTCAATTATATTATAAATTAAGTACAAACGGTATGGTATACTTTTATAACTTGCGGTTTCACTTTAACCTTTTTCTGACATTTAATAATCTTTAATACAAATTACAAAGGCCACAGCGCTATTAAATTGTAAATTGGAATTTTTGAAGAAGACTATAGTACTTGTTATTTTGTCATATGAAATCATGCGTTAGATTCGAATATAGTAGTAGTTTGCACAACTATTAATAAATCGTAACGAAAGTGATATTAATCATCATTTCATCCGTAAGACGTCCACTGCTGGACATGGTCCTCCCTCTATGGGGGTGTCTGCCATAATCGATACGCTTTGCAGGCGTGTTGGCAATCGCAGTTTAATTATATAGTCCGTATTAATGGTGTTTTGAAATTTATATAGTATATAATGTAACTAACCGTAAGTTGGAAATTAGTTGTAATATAGAAAACAAATTATACACAAACGTTTCCCGGTAATTCCTCAATGTATTGTTGGATATCGCATTCAAATCTATTGAGTAGTTTTAGAGATTCTTACGAACATACATATTGCAAGTAGGTAGTTAAATATCTTCCTATATTGAAAAAACTGCACAAACGACACTTCAATCAAACAATTAAGGGATTATTTAAAAATTATGATGATAATGATTTCATTTGAATCTTAAAAATAATGTCGTTGTTAAAGTCTGTAATACGGGTTTTGATAGGGTTTTATTGTTGTTGTAATCATTATTACTTCATTGCTATTATCTATGAATTAATTTCCTGTGCTTATGAGTCAGATGTAAGCGTTTGAGGAACATCAGGTAAAACCATTCTGATCTTAAACTTGAACGCGGTGTATATTTACACCCAAACATTAAGACAAGATTTTGCAAGAATAACATCGCAATAAGGAAAATGATAGGATTAAAACAAATCTGTATTTTAAAAATAGTTATCTATACGTCAACTACTAAATCTCTGTCCAATTAATATTCAATATGTTTTTTTCCCTATTGGAAATAATATAAACTTATTTAGAATTATATGTGTCCGCTTAACTTCTAGTAGGGTTATCAAATTTAAGAGACTATCATAAAATAATTTCAGAAAGTTTATTTTAGAGCGATGAACTCAAAATACTTTAGTTTATTAAGAAGTTGCTCTAAAATTACTATTTTTTTCAGTTATTTGAGATATTTAAAATAATTTATCTTATGTTTATCTCTTATTATTATATTTATTTTTATATCGTTTTTATATTTATATATTGGGAGTGTGAACTGAAACGTCCGCATATTTTGTTACTAACTTCATATTTATCATACACGTTATTATTTTGACATTGATAGCGATTGTATGGCAATGCACGTCAAAAATCTATTAAATATGATTTGTCAAAGTGAACACAAGTTATTTTACTGTTTTTTATAACGATTAAAATTTCAAATTTTGTGCAACAAAACTACATGTGAAATTTATCCTTAGTATACTCCAGAGAAAATTATTAAAAAAAAATTAAAAATAAAATTATTAATTATAGTATTCTTCCATCATGTAAACCCTTATAAATACCAGGCTCTCAAGGTATGCATGGAGGTCCGAAGGGAGGACCTATGTCCAACAGTGGATGTCCTACGGCTGAAATGATGATGATGATGATATTCCAGAGATTTTGATACAGAAGATATGGAACGTCCAAGACAAGGGGAAAAAATTGACGCTGAAGAATTAGAAGCACGTTTCAAAGGTGGTCAAAATGTACATAGAAACACTGAAGTGGGATGTTGTACCTCACCCGCTGTATAGCCTATACATTGCCCTTTCCAACTACCACTTGTACAGATCGATGGCGAAGGGCCTGGCTAAGCAGCACTTTGGTTCTTCCGAAAAAGTTAATGATTAGGTTGATTCATGGATTGCCTCAAAAGACGAGTCGTCTTTCGATATCGATCGGTTTGCTGCCAAAAATATCGAAAAAGTTAAAACTTCTAATTCCAATACTTTCATTGATAAAAAAAATGTTGTTTATTTCAAGAGTAATTACAAAAAGTTAGATGTGACAATTATTTTTTTTATTGATTTAAAGGCTTATTTTTTATTGAAATTGCGCACGTTTTAGTTAACATTCAATTAGTTTTTTTCTTATTATTATATTCTTTAAAATAGTCATTTTTATAAAAACAAAAACGTCGTATAATATCGGGTCTAACACGTGTTACATTTCACAAGAATAAATTATTTCAAGGAAAATGTAAAAAATTACAACCAATACAATTATTATTTTTTTCTATTAAATTTTAAATAAGGTTAATTAATTGCGCACCTGTTGTTCCAAAACTATGTACTAAATGGTAATAATTGCTTTCACTACACTTTTAGTACACACATATTTTTTAAACTACCTAAAAACAAACTACTTAGTCCATTAATACATAATAAAAATGTACACACATAAAAATTTGTATTTATATTTTACACAAATATTAAAATCGTTGACTAGAATTTATTATTTGCCCGTAAAGTTATACAGCTCGCAAAACTTTAAAAGCTTTGAGCAGCTCACACACTCTCGGGAACTGACCTACAACTGACGTCGCCTGAAATCCCATAGGACGACTGCGCATGTCCATTATTGTCTTTATAAATTAAGTTTACTCAAAGCTTATACGAGCTGCTTTTACTTTTTGATGATGATACTTTACAAACTGAAAAATTTACAGATATAATTATTATATTAATTCTCCAGGCTCAACTTTACATTTTATTTATAATAATTAATAACGTCAACTTTCTTCAAGTATACACGAATTCATAATTTAAAAGTATATTATTCAGTAATAGTTTCGTCATCATATGAATTTTTTGTCTAGTTTATCTATAAGTTTAATGAATCACACAATAAAACATCAGTATAGAAGACAAAAAAGGATCTCTTTATAAATCTACTGTAGAGAAAGAGGAAATAATGTTTGTATTATAAGTATAGCATAGAAATAATGACAACATTTTGATGTAAATCTTTAAACAATCAATTTTACATAGACTCATATTCAAACTACCAACCGTTGCGAACGAAACGTATTTAAACGTATTTAACGGCGATAATAATACAATTATTATTTGCGAAGAGACAACGTGACTTTACTAGGGTATATAAAAGATTTCTCAACAGGAAATGGCTCAATTGTAGATCATCGTTATCTGTATTATAATAATGGCTGTCAAGATTATAACATTTATTTTAATTTATTTCAGGATTGCAACTGCTTCGAACCTCTACCCAAAGTACCACCTGGCACCTGATAGAGGATGGATGAACGATCCCAATGGATTCTGTTTTTTTAACGGTGTCTATCATCTTTTCTATCAACACAATCCGTATAGCAGTCGTGGACCTGGCGTCGTTCACTGGGGCCATGCTGTCAGCACTGACCTTTTTCACTGGAAACACCTTCCAGTAGCATTAAATCCTGACCAGTGGTACGATAAAGGTGGTGTTTTTTCTGGAAGTTGTCTTGTAGATCAAGATGAAATGAATTTGATTTACACAGGCAACGTATACCATGATGGTGAAACACCAGACCATAGTCAGTATCAGGCCTTAGCTACCAGTGTTGATGGTTATAATATACAAAAATATGAAAATAATCCCATCATATATGGAGCTGAATTCCAACCAGACCTTAGAGATCCCAAAATATGGAAACACGGTGATAAATATTACATGGTCTTAGGAAATGCATTTATAGGTGATGCAAATGAAACACTAGGCCGAATTTTATTATGGACGTCACCTGATAAATTAAACTGGGAAAAAGCATCTATCCTTCTTGAATCTGATGGTAAACTTGGATATATGTTTGAATGTCCCGACTTTTTTGAACTTGATGGGTTGTGGGTACTACTTTTCTCGCCACAGGGTGTGAAGCCAGAAGGTGATAAATATAGAAACTTATACCAAACTGGATACGTTATTGGTAATTTCGACTATGAAACTAACGTATTTACTCCGTTGTTCGATTTCAAAGAGTTGGATCATGGTCATGACGTCTACGCAACTCAAACTACGATAGATGAAGATGGCAATAGGATAGTTATAGCTTGGATGGATATGTGGGACCAAAATTATCCTGAAATGGATCAAGGTTTTTCAGGTCAAACTACTCTAGCTAGACGATTGAAGTTGGCGAAAAATGGCATTATATTACAAAAACCAGTGAAAGACGTTGACGTCGCCAGAGGACGTGTTCTCCATTCGGGTAAAACTAGGGGCAATAAAGTTATAATATTGGAAAACAACACTGCTGAAATTTTAATAAGATCGTCACCATTGCGTAATTTGGAAGTTATTATTGAATCGGAGGAAAATAAAGTATTAATCAGTTATGATCGTCAAGCCGGCACAGTTTCCCTTAACCGTGGCGGCACTGAAGGGCTACGCCGCACAAATTGGAGACCAAAAGGGCTTTTGACTTGGAGATTGTTCATCGACTCGAGTTCTATAGAACTATTTTGTGGCGAAGGGGAAGTAACATTCTCTAGCAGATATTTTCCCATAGGCAGAGTTAAAGTACGTTTAGGTAGACAGAGTGAGGCAGACAGTATGGTAGTCAGGACAATGAAACAAACTGTAGATATAAGCTCTGCACTACCTCCAGCTGAAGAAAATACAACTCCATCTCAATAAGGTATTTAAAATATTTAATATGTAATAAAACTATATAGCAATGATTTAGGTTTTTTAATTGCGTTCTATTTTAAACCTTCGTAAAAATTGCAATTTAAGTGAGCTTACTTAATTGGCTTATTAACCACTTATTTAAATTTTAATCCTACAAAGACATTTGTTATATTCAGTTATAAAATGTGTCTCAATAAGATTCAAATTCGTTTACAGAGAAAATATTGAACAGAACAACAGACAAAATTATTAAATATAAAACCTACTACGACTGTCACAAACTTAGGAGTTCTCACCGTTTCTCAATTATGTAGTATTTTTTCACTAATTCATTTATGTACTTAGCGTAGAATACAATAGCAAATTATTTTTATCAAATTGCATACAATACGATTTAAAATTAAGTAATAAATTTATAGAAGTTGGTTATAACATAGATAGAGATACAATTGATTACAATCCTAAGCTAATAAAATAGACCTACAAGATTGAGATATAGGCTCCCGATCAAATCTTATTTCTTGATAAATGTCTTATAATCAGATAATATGTTGAATGGTATTATTAGAGATAATAAGACGTTTTATTGATACATTGCATAATATCTAAGATTAAGCGCATAGTAACAGTATTTTTGGTGCGTTTACAATTTGCTCAACGCTGGGCAAAAAATTATAATAAAATTTTGGAACGCCTACGTATTTTAAATAGCAAATTGTAATATCATCAAACAAAATAAACCGATAAGTTTATTTACCTTACCTTACCTTTATGTTTGATTCACTCCCATTTAGAAGGTATTATAGTCGTTCTTTGAATCAATTTCTACGATATATTAGCTTTCGGAATATTCAAAAATAATATAAATGGTAACGAAATGATCACTGATATTAGAGCAGTGGCGTATTTCTTCGCTTACAGCTCTATAATATGAATTCTTAAAGCGATTTTTTGAGCAGTAGGTAAGGTTCTTTAAAATGAAGTGATCTTATGAACCTACCAAGCGAGAGATATAATTGTGTTCGATTCCCGGTCCCGGTTTGGAAGGGCTTGACATTAAGGGGCGAGTGTTTAACATTGTATTACCCGTAGCATGTGTATATGCTGACGTAGTAGTTGTGCAGATTCGTCCGAAATCATACCATGGGCTCACAGAATACCAGTGTGAAACAGTACTTGTACTGTATTTCGCTGACTTCGCAGACTTCGCTGATATCGGTAGCGAAAATTAGTTAAAAATCGACTTAAAAAGTCGGTTACACAACCACATCGCGGATTGTTGTGCAGTAGTCCGCGGGAGGCGGGGCTCCCTTACCATAAAGTAGATCCACCATTGTCCACTATAAAATAAAAGAACTATTCAAAAAAGTAAAACCACATCGATTATTTCAAATGTCTTGTAGTGAGGCTATGATCTATCATACGACTTGAGCTCTTTATTTGCTGTATCTGAAAAATTAAAGATTTTATCGTAATATTTTGCTACTGCATATATCTATTACTGCTTTATACAATGATCTATCATATAGACAAATTTTATTGATACATAGAGATTTCAACAATTAATGTAAAACAAATTTATAAGTAGAGAATTGATTTTAATGAAAATGGTAGCAAACGAATTGGAAGCTCGCCTAGCATAAGCGGCCTAACGCTCATGTGAACCTCTAGCGCTTGCACGGTCGCGGGTCCGTTGCCGGCCTTGATACATTCAGTTATACTTCAAAACTATAACAATATGTGTTTGATTCTTTTGAACTGTTTTGTTTTATAGCATTATTAGCATGTTCAAGCTTTAATCTTATAAGTTGAATTAATTGTTTATTGTATTCTTTCCCGGTTCCAAATGATTTCGATCTTCACGAATTTGGTATTGAACGTAGAATAAAAAATATAATTCAATCAAAAAGTATAAATTAAGATTTTTTAATTCATGTAACATCATTTACTTCAAACTTCAACTTGAATAAAAAATTAGTTACATAGATAAGTTTATAGAAATTTATAACTATATTCTAGAACGTTTTAAATAATTCTGTTTCTAGTGTCACCAATCAATAGATATTTTAAACGTTTGAATTAATACCTATAATTGAAGAAAATCATCGAACATACTTATGGGGAAGTAAGTAAGAAGAAAATAATATTTATCTAATATTATTTTAACAAAAAAATATATGAATGGCAGTATTTCTTATCTTTAAGTTTAATACAAATAAACAGTGTTTATTACAAGCAGCAACAATTTAATTTGTTTGAAGGTAATATCTATATTTTTGGTATAACAAAGACTATTAAAATAACATAGTAACTTTATTTGTAAATCCATAAACATGGCTGTATATTAACACTTTTTTACTTAAGACTTTCAACTTGGTATATTATGCATTCTATAAAATGAAATAAATGTATTGATTTATATTTCACATCGATATGAAAAAAACAGTCACTCTTGATTTCAGAACAATTAAGAAATAGTCATTTCGTAAGTGTTTTCAAATCACACTAACCTTGATCGATCCACTTTAAGATTCAACAATGATAGAAGAAGTGTCTTACCCTGATTATTTTATGATAAATCTGTCAAAAATTTGACAATATTGTTATGTCGGAGAGATGGAAATCGTAAACAATTGTTTCAACAGTATCCAGAGGTACGACTTATCATTGATAGTCAAATTGGCTTTGCATCGTTACGTATGTTTTAGAGGTATATACGACTTTTGATTTGCCTATATATATTCTAAAGAAATCTATAATAATGAAGATTTAACCTCTGTTTACGTGTAGAAATTTTACGGAAGAATTAAGATATAATAATTAAGATATATTATAAGATATACTGTATCATGGTAATGATTAAGTTTGAAAACCAATTCATATAAAATAAAATTATATTTATAAAATAATATAATAATTTCTATTCGGGTTCTGTGCACCCGTGGGAGAGTCATACAGAAGCATTTGCTGACGTACTGGTTGGGCCGGCTCGTTCGAAGTGATACCACGGGCTCATTGAATACTCAGCGTGAAATGGTACTTGTACTGTTTTTCGCAGAGTGAGTGAGGATATCGGAGGCTCTTAAAAGACCGTAAAAAGCCAGCAACACAATCAATGCTCTATATTTTAATAAGATCTCATTTCTGAATAATTTTTATGTTTCTCAAACGCCAACATTATATACAGTTTTTAATATACTAATATCAGCTAATAATTGCAATTTTATTTCAAATAAATGTCAATTCCATTAAAATATCTCTGTAGTAATAATTTTTCACATCGAGTGAATTATTACATTGAGTATTTTCCTCTATATTAACTACCATCTCTATTATATACCATGCAAATCATGTAAATTAGTTCAACTTTGGCACGGAAGCATAACATTACCTACATATTCCCTATTTGTGATTAAGGTAATGTCGCAAACAAATTTCAACAAATTATTTCCCACAGAGAAACAGTTTCACGGCAACTAATTTTATGCAATAAAATAAAATAGTCGATTACTATGGCAATGACTATGTCGTAATTATACAGTATTAATCGTATTGTTGAGGAAAACCTTTCTTAATATAGGCTCGGAATACCAAAAACAATAATATTGAAGATTATTTATTTCTCTACAAGAAGTTTGAATCAGTTCAGTGTGAAAATACAATATCCTATGAGAATTTGTTATGGTAAATTATGTTCAATTGTCAAATTGTTTTCCAGGCTTCTCGCTATTAACATAAAATAATATATATCTGTAGCTCGTTATGGTGTCGAACAATTTTACAAGCCGGTTTTCAATTTATAAAACCCTAATTATATCAATAATTAATTAAAAATACGTCAAAAGAAAGAGGACTATTTTTGCAACGGATATGTATTCAGAAAGAAATACCTAAAAACACTCTCACTCTTAATATAATCATAGTAACATTATCTGCTTGTAATGACAGATTATAAAAATACATACATTTTCTTGTTAAATAAAATTTATTCATTTTTAAATGTTTCTTTCTCGTTAAATGCGTCAAATTGTCTTATAACGCTTGCAAATTATCCTGCCATTAAAATTGATCTATTAGTAACACTTGTACCTTTTAATCGTGTCTTAGGACAGCTAATCGTGTGTGAGCCTCCTACTTGTTTACTCCTACTTGAGTAAAACAACTTGCCCAATTTAATCAATGCATTGCATTCTAATGCACTATCACGGTATTTACAAATAGGGCAATTGGCCATTTCGTGAAAAATGCATTTTTTTCAATTGCTATGTTCCTAAAACACCCGGCCGTAATCAACATTTTCTACTTACATGCGATTAGTTTATGTTTTATGCAAAAATAACAATTTACCTAAGTTGTTGACCTTCATTTATTGACATAAATTGAAATAAACGCACGGATAGTTTTCTCCTGTACGCCCATTAATCATTCTATCCGATTAAATCTAGGCAAACTAGCAAATACGTAATATATTAACATGAATGCAGCCATTAGAACTTCGCGTTTCAAATTTCATATAGAATCACTAATTTTAAATTTTTTTTTCTATAGTGGACAACGGAGCAGGTTGGTCTTCTATATGGTAAGGGAACACCGCCGCCCATGAAGAGCCGCGGTACAGTCTGCGCATTGGTTGTGTTGCCGGCTTTCTACGCCGTTTAAGCGCCACTTTTAGGCGCGTTTAAGGGCTTCCAATAGCCTGACTCTCTCTGCACAGTACAAGAACCGTTTCACGCTGAGTATTCTGTGAACCCGTGATATCACTTCGGACGAGCCGGCCCAATTGTGCGTCTGAATATGCTTCAGCATGGCTCTCTTATTAAGACACTCGCCCGGCCACTGTCAAGCCCTTCCAGAGACCGAATAAATTCTAAATTAAACTATAATTAATAATTGTTCGGACCGGGATTCAAACCCGATACCTCTCGCTTAAAGGTACACTTTTAAAACCATTACGAGGCTCTAATTTCACTTAATCTAAGTTTTACATTTTTCGTGTCACAATTTAGATTTATTTCATTTTGACCTAAAAACAATGTAATAGCAATCAATGAAACGTTTTGTTTAATCACTGAAGCAATTAAAGGTACGTCTATTTCAAGCAGATAATTGTACTATTTTATAATAATTTCCGACTAAATGTCGTAATAAGAAATACCTCAGGCTCATAATAAAAACAGAAATACAAAAAAATATATAAAATAAAAGTTTTTAAGACATAAATGAAGTGAAAATTAAAAAATGCAAAAAAAAGAAAAGTGAAGTTTGACGCGATGTATATATATTAAATAAAAATCAAAATTTGTATAAATCAAAACTTATAAGTAAAATCTTGACTTCATAAATTGATAATGCTCTCACGAAGGGCGCTGATACTTAACAGCCTTGGATGTCCGTTTATGATTTTGTATTGTAACTCTTATGTATAGAGCATATAACTGCTTGTATCAAGCATGGTCATTTACTCTCCCGCGCAGGTTTTCAGCTCGGTCAGTAGTACAGCAAATGTCGCGTTGCGCAGATTGATTCTATAATGCGCACAACCTTGTGATTATTTACGCTTCCTAACTCAATTGTAAGTTTTTTATTTATGAAATAGAGTAAATAAAATTGTCTGTTTGTAGTTTAATAGATTTTAAATTTATATAACAAATTCTTTGTAATTTATTTTCGTAGTTGCGAGAACTATAAATTAGATATTTAATCTCAGCTATTTAATTGAATTCAATTAAAAATATAATTTAATTAAGGCAATATTATTTATAAAAGTTAACTTCATAGACTAGATTACTGGAAATATGAATAAAAATATAGTAAAAACCTGGAATTATTATATATTGAGAATGCTTTTATGTATGTCTATAAAGTTTCTTATAATCTTTAAATTGGAATCTCTTGCAAACTAAAAAACGTTTTTTCACGTCTTATTTATTATAATATTTGACAAGAAATATTTTTTCTCTAATACTGGTAGTCCAAACCTAAATATATAAATAACCTGAACCGTGGGAGAGCCATGCTGAATCATATGCAGACGCACTGATTGGGCCGGCTCGTCAGAAGTGATACCACGGGTTCACAGAATACTCAAAGCGAAAAGGTACTTGTACTGTGTTTCGATTAATGAATGAGAATTTTGGAGGCCCTTATTAATGACGCTTAATTTGCGTAAAAAGCTTGCAACACAACCAATGCGCGGACTGTGGCGCAGTTGTTCATAGGTGGCGGTGTTCTCTTGCAATATAGGAGACCCACCTGCTCCATTTTCCGCTATACTATAAAAAAAGTTAAAACTTAAAGTGAGTTCTTGTATCATCATTAATCACATCGTAGTTCACTTAGTTAATATGAATAATTTTCAATGTTTCAACTGATTGCTATTTACTGAACAGCTCTTTGGTAAAACAAGATTTATGAATACAACCATAGAATTTACAATTAAGATGATCGTCAGGCATTAGGCTAATATCTGACTTATCATTTTTGCGAACAATTAGCAATAGCTTAACTTAAAATTTAATAATATGAAATACAATATTATCTTGACTTTTGTCACCGCAGATTCTTCATAATATTTATAAATATAATAAAGAATAAATTACAAATAATAACTGCGTAAGCTCTTCCAAGATACATCTTAAGTGAATAGTACGTCCACCATAAGATAGATTTACGTCGCGTCGTTACTTCTACCTTGAGGATTTAAATAGCATGTCAATAATTTCATACAATAACACGTGCATTGTATTATTCTGTAAAATTATCTTACAAGGCATAATTATTAGAAATTTCCTATTCTCCTCAAAAATATTGTAGTATTGTTTCTGATTTGACAGATTTAATACAACAATTTCAATCGAAATAGAAGTTCTTGTTATTTGAAACAATCTTAATAAGATACACGAACAAATTGAAGAGAGTTCATTGATGCTATATAAGGGTAGGCCTATGTCCAACAGTGAACATCCTATGGCTGAGATTTTTTAGGAGGAACCAGATATAGCTACAATAAAAATACATACATGCATAACATATCTATATGTATATAATATATATTGTACATATTATGCACATAATTTTATCATATTACATATCTATTACATTCATACTTGCTTGACGTGGCTTGTAAATACTTGTCATTACCGCGTTCCTCTAGAAGACATAAACGCCACACTTGTGCCTACATTAGCGAAAAACTCGGGTTATTGACAAACCTTATCCAGGTTATATTTGAATTGTTTGTATATCCTCACTATTTATATACGACGGGCTCACAGAATACTCTACTTGAAACAGTACTTGTACTGTGTTTCGCTGAGTGAATAAGGATATCGGTGGCTCTAAATGCCGCTTGAGTGGCATAAAAAGCTTGCAACACAACCAAGAGCGAACGTGGAGCGGTTGTCCATGGGCGGTGGTGATCTCTTATCATATAGGAGACCCATCTGCTCCGTTGTCCGCCATACTATAAAAAATATATAATATCCTCACTATTTAATACGTATTTATATTCCATTACTTCTAAAATAATAAAATTCATCCTGCATCTGAGCGTATTCATAAACTGTCTGCGAGTTCATACATCACTCGATGTATGCTACCTTAGGTGTTACAAAATGCAAAAATTAGCTGTAGGATAGCGCAAAAGTTGTTGAGTTATTGATGTTAGCCGTGAACTATAGATTATGTTAAAACTAAATCACCTTAAACTAATTTATATTACTAGGCTATATTACCAATCAATTATATTTATATTACCAATCAGTGGACTACGGTCGTCATGTTTTATTAGACTCTAGTCTTCATAATAAGTTATATCTAATGAAATAGTTCTATTGTATGTTATGATAAAAGGGGTTGGCAAAATATTGTTTTAGATGAAAAGTACGTCATACGTAAAGAAGATTGTTGGCACAAGAAAGTTATCTTAAATAATATATATCGATACCATAAGACCTCTAATATAATGCTAGCTAAGTGTCCGTGACATTATAAGTCCGCTAAAGCCGTTTCTCATCGTTAAAGAGGTATACTTGATCAAAATGTATAAACGTTTAAGTCTAAATAACTTGTGAAGTAATAATGAAGTCGTTTAGTATTAAGTGGAGAGCCATGCTGACGTGCTGAAGCATATGCTGACGTGCTGAAGCATATGCTGACGTGCTGAAGCATATGCTGACTAACTAATTGGGTCGCTCGTCCGAAGTAACACCAGGGGTTAAAGAACACTCAGCGTGAAACTGTATTTGTACTGTTTCGCAGAGTGAGTGATATGTATATATACTGAGGATATCAGAGGCTACTTTATTAACAGAGTATGCATGGATCAAATATGTTTTTGAGAAAATTAGATGCGTATTTTTTCATGAAATCGCTGGGGAAATTTGTAGTAATATTCACAAAGGAAATGTAGCCCATTTAATTTCTGCTTTATATACTTTTATTGGAAGAATATATAATACTATTATACTTAAGTAGTTGTCTGCAGTTTTGACCGAAGAAGTAACTTAAAGGTATATAGCTAACAATTAAATTAATTTACATTTAAATATATAATATAATACAAAAAATCGGTTACTAATATATAAAACACAATTCGTAAGCTCGTAATTTTAATAATTAAAGCTTGAAAATTAAACTTGGGAAAAATTTCTAGTTCATAGTAGTGCCAAACATATTAACATATTATTGTTAAATAAGTGAAAAGCAACTTAAGATGTCTATATTAAATTACATAATAGCCTGTCAGATAAAATATAGATATTTATTATTTTTATCAATGATAAATTTATCGGAGAAAATATTAATAATTTTTTTACTTGAAAATACACAAAAATTATGGTTAATAATATTATTACCTACTTACATTTTATACCTTTAACCTAATATTATGCATAAAAAAATTAAGGAAACAAAAACCTACAACGAGAAATTTAAAAATTTAATTAGTAGTTTGTGTCAAATTATTGAAATTATGTTAATGCCATTTTATTTTATGAGGAAAAGAAGGAAGTTCCTGTCTATTTTTTTCTATAAAAGGACAAATACCCGGAAAGAACTCTATAACATGAAAATATGTCGTAAAGATTTTTTATTTACTGAAACAGCATTTTTTAGCAATATAGTTCAGTTGTTCTAGAATTTATACATTCGTCACAAGCGATAGCTATTGTAATAAACACAGATGTTCACATAGAAAATATTTTCTACATTAGTTTCTATTGAAAATTTCCTCGGATTTTATCAATGCACGTTACACGATCTATTTTGCTTTATGGTAGCGTAACTTAGCGAAATTACCCTAATTGAATCTCTGAATGCCATCTACAAACAAATGCGTGGGTATAATTAATAAAAACTTGGGACATGACTCTGGAATTTCTTATTACTAAAGCTTCTAATTTTTACACGAATTTATTATTAAAATAACCTTTGATATGAACTTATTCTAAGAGAATGAATGCCGACGATTGTCTTAAAATCTTATCGAAAAATAGCTTGAGTATTTTAATGCGACTAGCTTAGTGAAGTTTAGACAATTGTAAAAATTAATTCTTGAGAAAAATAGATTTTAATTAATAAAAGTATGCATAGTTGTAAATTTGGCATTTAGGCAATATTTCACAGTATTGACACTAAAAGTTTTACATTTAAACCAGAAATCTCGATGAATTTACTTTAGAAAAATGTAATTAGCTCAGTAATTCCGTCAACATAATGACTTGCGGATAAATTATGACACAGTCTAACAGCTTGGTATGTGCTTCCACAGATACAATATTTACTTTAAACCAACAAAGATAATATACGCTAATAAAGTTTACATGATTCAGATTTTTGGGTTCAAAGCACCGAAGGTAGGTTTTAACTTTGTACAACATTAGGATATCCAAAATATACAAAAATTATATTATTTACATTGAGAATCTTTATTGTGTTAAGCTTTAAGTTATTAATAATATATTTTTAGTCCAAAATTAATATTGTCCATTAACAAGGTAAAAAATACAATTGCAATTAAAATAAATGTCTATTACGTAGGTTTGCGTGTTAATCTCAAAGTAACAAATTCATTTTTAGGATCCTATTAATATTAAATAAAGAGCCTTAGTCATTAACAAATAACTTTTTTAATAAATATACTAAGTGATGTAACGTATATTACTTTGCGAAGACCTAAAAGAGCATATTTTATTTTATATTATTATAAATAAAAAAATGTTTAATGACATGTCACTGTACATCGTTTTATTTCTTTATATATGATTTAAAGGTTTCATTTCAACAAAATAGAACCATTTATCCTCTACCTCATTTATTTAATATTTATTTTTACCGTATAGATGAATTAGATTGTAATAATAGTTAAATAATTATTAATATTAAAAAACGTAATTAATCAAAATATAGTGCATATAAAAGTATAATTTAAGTTATAATCTTTAAACGTTTTTTAATAATTTGATTAAATCCGATCAACATTGTAGATATTATAATTTAAGAAAACATAGACAAAAGATTTCTCAATGGTTATCCTCATATATTTTAATATAACTTTAATTATTTTTTTATTGCCTTCACAGATTCTCTCAAGCAGCACAGTACACGTATTGATAGAACTACCAGCTATCAGACAAAATTAAAAAAAACGGTTTATATTCAACATGTCATAATGACATTTGATACCTAACTAAATAGTATTTCAGATAGTGTAATAGGTTTGTAATA
>DWCF01004476.1:0-16341 GCA_018230265.1 Delias oraia | reverse complement strand
AATATTACTAATTTCAACAATAGGCTATCTTTTTAAGGCATCCAAGGCACGCTACAATCTTGATTAGCTGCCACCATTGCTGCTTACTGAACCGTTTCTACCGTTATTTTCGGCACAAAAGCGTATCTAACATTTCAGATGAAATTTAAATAAAACATCTAGAACTTATTCTAGTTCCATATAACAAATATTAGTTACAAAAATATAAGACGATTTCAGTAGACAATAATAAGAAATTTTAATATCTCAATCGATATATTCGTAGGAATGACTATTTCTGATAAAATAAACAATATTCTGTTCGTAAAATACAGTATCCAATTAGTCTCATACTAAAATTAGCAACGCAGGATTTCCTGACCAATGCCCCAAATAATAATTTACAAACCTACAAAGTTAGTACCTTTTAGAAATTTTTAATATAATAATATTACTTAGAAGACAAACAAGCCATTTTCATAGTTATAAAAGATTAGTATACAGAATACCCATTACAAATTTAAATAAACAATATTATGTTTGTAAAATACAGTATCCAATTAGCTTTATACAAAGATAGTTGGTAATCATATCCCATTCGGATTCACCACTCAATAAAAAAATATTAAAATGTATAAAACTTCAAATTTGCTAAGCTATTATAGGAGAAGGCGGTATGTCTTACAAAGCCATTACCATAGAAATTTTCTATTAAATATAATAATAAATAAAGTTAATATAATAAATAAATAAGTAATACAAAAGATTAGTAATGTTGCAAAAACAGAACAAAATCACAGTTCGATAAATTGAAAATGCATTTACCTACGAATCTACAGAGTATGTGTAAGATATCCTAATATTTATTAGCAATTAAGTATGCCATTAAGTGGGCGTCTTTGGGGGAGGCCTATGTCCAGCAGTAGATTTAGATGGGCTGATGATGATGATGATGAAGTATGCCATTGCCATACAAAATTCCCATTAAAACTCTAAATACTCATACAGAAAGTTAGTAATGTTTCAAAAAACCAAACAAATTAACAGTTAAATAAATTTAAAAATACATTTATCTACGAATTTGTAAATTATGCGTAATATTTTATATTTATTAGCTACCAAAAAAGCCACTAACAAAATCCCGAAAAAATTCAAAAATATTTACCAAATAACTCCACCGCATCGTAGCTTTCGGGCTGCCTCTGTCAAAAGAGCAATCACTTCACAACACAGCACTAACTCGTAAGCTTAAGCTAATTTCAGCGTAACACAAAAAGCTATTCTCGCGTACCTGATTCTTGTTCCAATGGTTATACTATAGCAATGGGTCCGCGTATCACACTGTTACGTTCTTTTATACCTCGGAAGAGTCAAAGATGCGCCACACGAAAGCACACCTATCTCTATCCGAGTACAATTTGTACGACAGATGTAATTGCACTTTCCCTGCCGAACTTGACAAGGCTTGACAGTTTGAAGGCTTGACGGGAACTGTGCAGGTTTTAATGTAGTTAAACAAATTTATAAGACTATGGGCTGTAATTTTTAGCATATTTATTGTACTGCTGTTTAGATTGAACCAGAGGGAGATTTTTAAAGGTTTTTGTGATACATACACTATGTTTGTTACATATTACAAGTGATCATTAATTTTAAATTCCAAATAAAAAAAATACTAAATATAAAAATTATTTATATCTATCAATTTAAAACAGTATAAATTATTATAATAAATAATTGATACTATAAATACAAATATAGCAAACTCATATAAATTTCATAACTCCCGCCATTATTATTTTATATTCTAAGATCGCAATTCCTTTCGCCGCACGTATCATAAGCCTTGAACAGCAATAGATTTAGCGATTTCAGTTATTTACATATATAAAAGTAGTTTTATACTATTCGTTTCATATGTTTTAGATAAGTGATATAATATTAATTCTAGTACACACTTGTTACAAATATATTATATTTAGAGATTAATTATAAAGGCTTTTCTTTCACTTTTTTAAACCCAACAAAAGTTTCCAACTAGTTACTATGGGGCAACATATAGTTATTTTAACTAATTAAACGTAATTTATCCAACTTCCTATAATTGAACGTAAGTAATTTTTTATGGTATAGCGAAAAAGGACAACAACCGGGCCACAGTCTACGCATTGGTTATGTTGTCGGCTTTTTACGCCGCTTAAGCTGCATTTTTAAAGGCATCGGATATCATCACATATTCTGCGAAACACAGCATATGGACCGTTTCACGGTGAGTATTCTGTGAGCCCGTGGTATTGTTTCGCACGAGCCGGCCCACTTAGTACGTCAAGCATGGATCTCCCACGGGTGCAAAACCACTATTGATAAAAAGCTGCCATTTTGTTTCACATTCGATAAAATCTCGAGCACGTAGGGATTCGAAAACAAAGATGGGAAAAACGCCCGCCATTTTAGACTATCATAAGTATTATGCATTAGTGAAATTACATTTTACTGTTGTATAATTTAATTATTCGACTAGATTAAATGTTGATATTACATTTTATTATGCATTATATAATACTCTCTTTTATTCCACGATGACATAACATAAGAATCTTAAATCGAATATTTATTTGTATATTAATGTTATAGATTATTATGAAAGAAAAGGCAATATATTCTGTTAGTCCTGGATTTAAACAATTACTGTTTATTGTTCAATTTTAATTTCTCTATAAATAACTGGTGCAAATGTTACTTGAGTTTTTTTTTAATTTGATCAAATTTAATTGTATTATATTAGTTTAGCTGTGCATATTTTACGAAAAACAATGAACACAATTTTAAGAAAATAATAAAAAACTCTAGAAGTGTTTCTTGTTGAAATGGCGCCAAAATTCTTTGTATGTTAATGTTACCAAATTCTATAGATTTTTATTAAAATAAAACAATAAATAACAATAACATGGAGGTCCAAGGGGGAGGCATATGCAGCAGTGGACGTCTTACGGCTGAAATGATGACGATGAAACAGTAAAAGGAAAATACTAAAAAATACATTCTTTTAGATTTGTAGATATATAAGATATATATAAAAGATATCAAAACTTATCATAGCTACATATTACCAACCTTCAATAAACGGAAGTCATCCATTAGATGCGGTATTATTTTTGCTTTATTTTTATATAACAAAACTATAAATAATAGGAATATCACTTGAAATAAAACATTTTTCAAGTATATAACCTAAACTTACCTTGAAATGTTTTCATAAAGTGTTTTATGTTGCTTTGGAAACAGAAAGAGACAGTAACAAAAAATATTTATAAGTCAAAGGATAATAATATCGCAATGATTATTATTAAAATAGTAAAACTTTCCCACATTAGCTATTCAAAATAAGTTGCAAAAGCTTTCCTGTACAACCGGATACCAGACATTCTCACAGTTGTCGTGATCAAATTATATTAATTCTCACCGTTCAAGATTTTCAATACATAAGGCTTACCTTTATGCAACAATTAAGTAGTCGGTTTGTTAGAGACACCTTTGCCCACAATATTAATTTTATATAATTAAGATAGACCAATAAAGTATTTTGTTTCATAATTATGAGTTAGCCTGGTACAATGAAGCGAGAGGTATCGGTTTCAAATCCCGGTCCGGATAATTATAATTTATTCGGTCTCTGAAAGAGCTTGACAGTGGCCGCGCGAGTATCCTAATACTGTCGCACTTTTGGGAGAGCCATGCTGAAGCATATGCTGACACACTAATTGTTCCGGCTCGTCCGAAGTGATTGCACGGGCTCACAGAATACTCATCGTGAAATGGTACTTGTACGATACACAATCGCAGAGTGAGTGAAGATATCGGAGGCCCTTAAAAGTGCCGATTAAGCGATGTAAAAAGCCGGCAACACAACCAATGCACGGACTGTGACGTGGTTGTTTATGGACGACGTTATTTTCTTGCCGAAGGGAGCATAGAAGACCCACCTGCTCCGTTGTCCAATATAGAATTAAAAAAAATAATGGGTTATTTCAAAGTGTGAAATGCAAAAAAGTATACATGAAACTATATTCAATCCACTTAAAGTTGCTGGCGGAAGATTCAATTTAGGTACAAATTATGTTGGCATTTGATCTCTAATACGAATAAATTTCCAATCATTCAATACGTACAGTTTCAACAAGACGCAATATTACGTTAAGTGAGTTTCATAATTGAATTACAAAATAAATTTATGGTTTTTTTTCAAATTTTTAAGTTGCCTTCCGTGATGCATAATTTGATAACATTAAATATGTAATCTGGAGCATTAAATATAGCTTTAAACATAAGCTTACTTTTTTATAGTAGAACAAAACTAAAAATTAGTACATACACATGTATTAATAATAAATTAATAATAATAAAAATCTAATCTATTAATGTCTTAACGTAAATTCACAGACTTTTCACGTACCAACAAGCCTAAATCCTTTAACAATCAATAAAATCAGCCGAAGTTAACTTCTTTAATGCTACAAGTATTTATTTATTATTAATATTAAGAAATGGAGCAATTTACGTTCTTATCCTAAGCGACAATTTTGCTTAAGCACTTTTGTATTATTGAGGCTTTTTTGAGCCTCATTTATAACCAGCGGTTCTTCCCCTGTGCACACACCTAGCCGATGTAAGGCCGAGGGTGCATTGCTGACCTGTTAGGGATAAGTAAACACTTTTTTGAAGGTCAAGTAGTATAAGTATTAAAGTAGTATAAGCCCGAAGTAGTATAGGTTTGGAAACTCCTCTGCAGACAGCAGATTCCACAAAAATTAGTAGTCGTTTAATGTTCCTCAATTACTGTCAATTTCTAAAAGAATATATGTTCATGAAGTAATTTAATGTTGAATGATAACGGATTCTCTTGCAATTAATATTAAAACTTCTGAATGTTAGCAACTTGTACCATTTTTTTATGATTTAGCGTTCAACGGTGCAGGTGGGTCTCCCCATGGACAACCGTGCCAGTCCGCGCATGGGTTGTGTTGGCGGCTTTTTCCGCTGTCTATGCGGTATTTTAAGAGCCTCCGATATCCTCACTCACTCTGTGAAACATAGAACAAGTACCGTTTCATCATAATCATAAGTTTTTTTCTCTCACTATACTGTAAATGAATTTAACTATGATTTTAAAAAATTATAATTAAATATTTTACGATGATTTTTAACATAAACAAACACGGAAAATGTAGTAATAAAGTAATTTTACGATCTAACGCATTACCCTTCTTAGATAATGCGAAGCTTGCTTCATGAAACGATTTAATGGTACAGACGACATGTAGTAACATGGCAGTGTTGTGTAAAAATCGTACGGTATTAATGATAAATTATATAACCTTGTATGATCATGGATGGAGACATATATGTTATAAAACTAAAAAGCTACTAAAATATTACTATAATCCAATTATATTATCCAAACTGTTATTCACTTTAATAAGAATCATTTGGTATGACAATTGACATTTGTCATTTGACATATTGTAAGTCCGTTATTGTCAATTCAAAACCAATAGAAGAAACTCTTTTCAACAATTATTTTATGTTTAGTGAAATTTACTAAGCTTATTGCTAAATTAATTATATTATATCTCTAGAAATATATATAGAACTGTTATATTGATATTAATATGATTTCATTGTATAGACCGCCCGCATAGTCCATTGTAGTTTTATTGCATAAAAGAGTTCAACGCTTTAGGTTACGTTAATATAAGTTTAAGTTTAGTTTCATTGAACTATGACTCGATAAAGAACGTGTTACATGATGTCTGATATGTTACAAATAGTATATCAGTTATCATTCTTATATCGACATCATTAAAATTGATTAGTTGTTTAAAACATCCAGCAACATTTTCACACATAGATACGCAAGTCATAAATAGAGTATACAGATGATATTTGACAATTTCGTATGACCTACTAACCTGCCATTTTGTATTGAGTAAAATTGATACAAATAGACTAATTTCTTACATACTTGCGCCACTGTATTACAAACACGTGATGTTCATACTTTGTAGTATTAGTTAAAATTGATTGGTTTTTATTTTAGTTTTATTGATTATTGCCAAATTATATATTATTTTTATTTTATAGCGGTTGATGGAGCAAGCGGTTTAAAGCGGTTCGGTTCGGTTTTTCATCCGATAATAGCCGCGCCACAATGTACGCTTTGGTTGTGTTTCCAGCTTTTTACGCAGCTAGTTCGCAAAACACAGTAATAGTACTATTTCATATTGGTATTTTGTGAGTCAGTGGTATCAATTCGGAAGGGCTCAATTCCAGCATATACTTCAGCATAACTGTCCGACTGGTATGCCAGTGTTAAGATATTCGCACTGCCGCTTCAAAAGACTGAAGTTTTTTTTCAGACCCAGGATTGAAACCGAAATATTACATAGCTTACAGTTCAATTCGGCCACGAGACGCTTAACACTTCTGGATGAAACATCAAAAACTTAGTAAAATTAAATAACAATGATGACTGGTCTATCTTAATTTTAGCGATGATGATGAAGTAAATAACAGTCAAAGGTCAATTATAATATTTAGCAAGTTATATTAATGCATTCGTTTCAAAAGATATTTCGCAATTTGTTAAGCTTTCATGCAAAATGAATATAAGCTTTTTGACAAGAATCATCTCATGAGATGATTTCAACGTTTATGACATGTGAGACATATCGGCCTACTTTAAGCCTTAGACAGACATATTGCCTCCATAACGAATAAAGGCCGTATGACGGCCGAATTTAAAATAAATTTATATTAATAAAAACTATAAGTCTTAATATATAGTAGAAAAGTTTTCGATATTATCCAATTCTTAATATTAAAATATAAAGTATATTGTAAACAGAAAGCTTTAAAAATTGTGAGATACTTGAACGTTCTCCGAACTGGATGTGTTTTTGAGGTAATCATTTAATTGTATTTAAGGAATTAATATGTTGTTATGTGATCCTATCTAAAATAAAGATTCTAACTAACTTTGACATTGCCTCAAGGGAAAATTATTTATTTATAAAACTAAAATATGTATAAAAACTTCATATACATGAAGTATAGAGTATAGACAAACTGTAATTCATTAATGTCTATCTGGAATAAGATATTTTATAAACAATTAGCAACACAAATTCAATAAAATGAAGAAACTATCACCTATTACACAATTATGTTAAGAAAAGTAATTAATTCATAGGTTTTATGTAACGAATGTAAGATTTTTGTGGAAAATTACAAATGACCTACCGATGTATAAATGTCATTCATCTTCCTTGTTAATAACGTCAATATGCAAGCTTATTCCAACACATCTATTTGACCGGCTCCGAAGTTATACCATCATAGAATACCGCTGTGAAATAATACTCGTATTGTGTTTAGTTGAGAGAGTAAGGATAAAGTGAGCCCACTTGGTTCACCTTCAAAAGAAGGCAACACAAAGCGTGCATTTCAATGCAGTTGTCCATGGACTGTGGTGATCTCTTACCGTAATCACGTGCCTCGTTGTCCGCTGTATAATAATACAATATCTTTTTTTTTTAAAACGGTGATAAACGCGCAAATGGCTCAACTAGGAGAACGGACCCAACGCCCATGGCTACCTCTAACCCTTTCAGTCCCGCTTTTTTTTATAAGGGCTATCTGCTGCCGGCCATACGTCCTTCACAGCTTAACACGGTCCTTTGGGGTGAGCCATATGTTCAGAGCTGCGGCTGCGTTGCCTGCATTTAAGGAATAGGTACGCTTTTTTTTGAAGGTGCCAAATTCGTATTGGCTTGGATATAGCTCTTCAAGGAGCTGATTCCACAGAGAGGTGGATAATGGCAAAAAATACCTTAAACAACGCTCAGTGAACACTGCTTAGGGATTCACTTTAAAATTACTATGAGATTCACGAGCTCTCAACAAAAATGAAATGTGTAAAAAAAGATACTGGATCGACATTTATATCACATATTAAGTTCATGGTTGAGAAATTACCAGACGTACACGTGAGGTGTAGGTACGTACAGGAGCTCAAAAAGTTAGTATGGTGGCGAAATCCAGTATGTATATGTAAGTACGTAAAAATCATGATATCGTATGAGCGGATAACGAAACTAGCAGGTTTTTTATATTGTAAGAGATCACCGCCGTACGGAATGTGGTGCTGCCGTTAAAGCCACTTAAACGGTATACTTTCAAGGTCCTCTGATATCCTTATTCATTCAGCGAAACACAACAAAAATATTGTTTTATATTAGTATTCTGTGAGCCCATGGAATCACTTCAGTCGAGCTGTCCCAATTAGTGACGGCACGGGCGAATATTCACGAATTTCGAACGGTTCACTAATCCATTTTGACCTAGAGCTCTCGAAAATAGCTCAGTGGATGAAGCAGGCGACTGAGCGATACTACGACAAGTCCGCGAAAGTCCCCAAAAGTCCGCGAGAATCTGTGAAGGTCTGTGAAAAAAAACGATTGACTAAAAAAATTCTATTAGATATAACATTTTGAATTTATGGTTAATGTAGTGAAATTAACTGCAAGGCACATACGTGTAAGCGTACATAAATTTAGTATGCCGGCAACATCGGTTATGTATGCATAAGTAAGTAAAAATCACGGATACCAATTAGATACCGACCTAAATTTTTATAAACTCTCGTCATCCCAGATTCAAATACAAGTGACAAAATGGTTCATGCATTAAATTCTCAATGATGTAGGCACGAACAGTTTTCACTTTCTGAGACAAGTGTTTAGCATGCATGAATTCGGGTGTAATAACCGTTCAGATGTTTTCATTGAATTATTTATGAGTTATGTGCGATCTCACATCACGTCAAATGAACATAGTGTTACGTAATGCGAAGTGAATTAATCGTCAGGTGCTCCAGTTATTTCGCGGAGCTATTATTGTTAATGATTGATAGAGGCATCAGAAGTATATTGTCATGGTGAAATCTTTTTATTCTTAACGTCTTGGGCAACATTGAAAATATCTCAACAGTTAGTTATAGGGCAATTTTTGATTAAGTTTCAATTATCGCGCGGAATGTTCTGAGCAGCTGTTTGGATGAATCTGCAGCTGAATTCATCATCGAACATCGAGACAGAATGCAAAGTTTTATCCGTATCACCTCGATGTTCATCGTTCCACAACTGAAGTTTTTTAAATTTTGTGCCGCGCTTCTAGTACTACTCTGTGAAATCAGCTTCCTGCAGAGGTATTTCCAAAGCACCTATATGACTTGAGAACCTTCAAAAAAGAGCTATCCCTTCCCTTACAGGCCGACAACGCATGCGGACCTGCTAGGGACAGAGGTGTCCTTGGGCGGAGTACTCTATCCAAGGGAGAGCCTTGCTCCTTTGCCAACATTACCGTAAAAAATGTTTTTTTAGCTTCTAATACAAATTTAAGTATATAGTAAATTTTCCGCTTTATTCACGTTCTATATGAGAATTCTTGGTTTTATAAATATATAATGAATCCTAATGAATTAATAACGTCTAAACTAATGACGTCTTACGGCTGAAATGATGAATGATGATGATGAATTGATAATGCTAATCATCATCATCATCATCAGCCTATTCAAGTTCACTGCTGGACATAGGCCTCCCCCAAAGATGCTGTTGCGATCTTGAGCGATCCGGATCCAGCGGTAATAATAATGCTAATACTTGTGACATAATAATTATTATGAAATATAAATCAATGTCTTAAAAGTGCATGATTGCAAAAGCTGTTTAAAGTGCAGTGAATTTTAAAACTATGTATTTTTTATTTAAATGTGTTTCCATTAACCCAATTTATCTTGTAATGGTTGAAACGTGATCTAGAAAAATACTTTCAGTAGTTTTCAAGTAACACTTCGTTGGTAATTTTAGAAATCAGAATTTAAAAAGAGCTTAAGTCTCGGTTATTTTAATATAGAACAAGGACTGCAGAGTTTGTAGAACGTATGATAGGGAATAATTTTTATACACATATTGTAACTATATCGGAGGGTCTTTTTTTGGAAGGGCTACTTTCTGCCGGCCATACAGCCATCACACCTTCACACGGTCTTTTCATCAAGGCTCTAAAATACGACTTGGGAACTTTCAAAAAAAGAGATTACTTATTACTTAAAGACACACAAAGCAAGGGTATGCGGTGTACATAGAAGGAGAATCGCTTTATAAAAAAAACAAAAGAAATCTTAACGTGTTTATTAATTTACTTATAATAGGTAAATATTATGTATTTATTTAAAACAACTAAAAATATAAGCCAAAACAACGTATGAAGCATATAATAAGTGATTCAATGTAAATGACAGAAATAAATTTATACAGCGATGTTCGTGTCTACAATCATATTTCTGAATATTCACTGGTTACTTTGGCTATTAATTTTTATATATTATATAAATTAAAACATTAGTATTCAGATATTATGTTAAAAATAATTTAATATTCATTAGAATTATTTCTAATTATTTATTCGATTCTATTATCGTGAGAAATTAGTCTTTTAATGACTTGAATAAATTAACTATTATGTAAGTTTTTTATTGAATTACTATAAATAACTATTTTATTCATAAAAACCATTAAGCGTTTTGTAGAAAGTTCTGAATAAAAGATTGTTTAGTAACATTAAAACAGCGTACTTGTCTATTCTTTTATAGCGCCATCTTTCAAGACATTTAAGAAATATTTTAACGTATATAAATAAAGGTATGAATCTTCAAATGAATATTGTTAGTACACTTTATACAATATAGATGGCGCTGTTTAAAATGTTATATTTTGCCTTATTTTTCATTCTATAGAGGTCAACGGAGTAGGTAGGCTCCTATGTGGTAAGAGAACACCGCCGTCTATAAACAACTGAACCACAGTCCACGCATTGGTTGTGTTGCCGGCTTTTTACACCTCTTAATCTACACTTTTAAGACCATCCGATATCCTTATTCACTCTGCGATACTCAGTACATGTTCCGTTTCACGCTGAGTATTCTGTGAGCTAATGGTATCACTTCAGACGAGCCAGTCCAATTATATGTCAGCATATGCTTCAGCATGGCTTTTCGACGGGAGAATATTTTATTTAATATTCAACCTCCGAATGAAATTTGAAATGCAAATCAAATAAAACATTTTTGATCTAAACATGGCGAAAAAATTAATTGTTTTCATTTACAAAACATTACGTAAAAATTTGTGTCACCAGCCCCTAAAATGCAGTAATATTCAAAAACCCTTTAATACTCTTAGTTAATAAAGGAATAGCCTTGATACTTCATTATTTTAAAAACTACACTTGGGGTTATACTTTTATTATATAAAAAATACTGACCAATGGCTTAACTCTTTCACTTACAGCTACAACAATATTAGACTCGATTCAATATAACTTAATAAAAAACAACACTTAACCTATTTCGACTATTTACAATGAAAATAATACTAATTAACTTATAAATATTGAAACTAATAATAATATATATACGTTATATAAACGCATTTTGTGCTCATATAAACGTTTTTTCAAAAAACATACATTTTAAAAGTATTTTAAATAGAATAAACCATACGATTGTTATCTAATGACAGTTGTTTGATAAATGTTTAAATAGATCCTAAGTAACTGTGGTGGTCTTATAAATTATTATTTAGTTATTTTAGAAGCTCGTTTGTGGTGTCCAAAAGTGATGCCACCAGTTGCCGTATGGTACATTTGATTTGGAAGAAAGCCGCGTTCATAATATCTCGGTGTTGGATAAACTTGGGCAAAGCCACGACCACTTGACAATGCCTCATATGTAGATATTGCATCTTTAGTATAACCTCTCTTCAGATACTCCAGCTGTACGCTTGATGGAATGTACGAGTCCAGCAGAGATGTAGGTCTCCTTTTGAACGGGATACCGTATGCCTCAGCGGGCTTGGGAGTGAAAGCGTTTGAAATCACTGGACCACTTGTTGAGTAGATAGGCTTTGTCAGGGGTCGGTATGTAGGCAAAGCTTTCGGTATATGTGATAAGTGGGGTGGTGAAGGTTTTAACAATAGCGAACTTGGATGTGGCAGTTCTATTGATGTCCTATATTCATCTCTAACTGGTGCTCTTGAATTGTAGTACCTTGGATAGTCCTGTTGATGTATGTAAGGTACTTCTGCTTGCGACGTGTATCTTTGGCCATGATTTTGATCGACGGAATTGGGATATTGATTCATCTGCTGATAGTTTTTAATGGGTGGGGCTACAAGAGCTGTTTGGTAATTGACTATGGGATTCTGGTATGTTTGGTAAGACTGTATCGGGGTTGTCGTGGGCTGAGGTGGTGATAGTGTTGGCTGTGTATAACCAATATACGCCACTGGTGTTGTATATTGTTGAATAAATCTCGAAGCTTGTTCATTTCCTGTCGGATTGATGTAGGTCGGTACAATATAGTTTTGGTGCTGTTGTGCCGGTTCTGGGTTACTTGGATAATTTTGAGGAGCAGATGGGGTGTACTGAACGCCATGAGTCTGAGCTTGTGGTACTTGTTCGTTATAATACTGCGGTACTATGTAGAGCGTGGGTACATTTGATATATATCCAACGGGTTGATGTTGATCGTACTGAGGTTTAATTGGTACTTCCGGTGACTCTGTAACAGCGTACTGCTGTATATACCGGGGCTGCTGTGTTGTCTGTGATGGTGCATCATAGTATTGGATAAAATTATTTTTTAAATATCCTAAATCTGGTGCAGACACTTCACTCGGCCCTTGCGAACGCTGTTCGTATTTCGTCTCTCTTTCGCTTTTTAAATTGTCCTCTTCGATGTCTTCCAGTTGTATTTTCTTGTCGGCTTCAGCAGCTACCAGGAGCAACGCCACAGCGTATATCTGAAAGTAAAAGCGGAATGTTAGGATGTCCGGCTGTGGTCACTGCACTACCGAAGGTGCGCCTATGCCCGTTCGTGTCAGGTGAGCGGCAAAAAATGCACTTGCAAAACCGGTTCGTGGTGAAGGCATTCGAAAAGGGATCGCAGCTTTTACTCTTATTTACGTTATATCTGATTGCATTCCACATGATTCCACACAGAGATGTAATGGGTTTACAAATTAACTTTTTATGTGATTGTAGACCACACATTTCGTTTATGTAACGCTGATATTTTCATTACTGCAAACATCAAAATAATTCATAGTTCACAACAGAACGACTAATAGCCTGCCGGACTATGAAATGTATTTGTATGATATATAAAACCAGACCAACTGTCAGAAAACATATCAAAATACTTTTCTGGTGATATATGTATTAATAAGATAAGTTCAGAATTTATCTTAATTACAATTTTTTGCTCTAAATTAGATGTAGAAAGTTAATTAATCTAATAATCACAATGATTTACTGTTAAAAAGCTAAAAGATAAATTTAATAATACATTCATATAGGACAGAACACACAACACACTTTTTTTATAGTATAGCGGACAACTAAACAGGTGGATCTCCTTTATGGTAAGATAAAATCGCCGCCCATGGACAACCGCGACAAAAACCGTGCATTGGTTGTGTTTCCGGCTTTTTACGCCACTTAAGCGGCATTTTTAAGGGACTTCGATATCCTTTCCCAGCGAAACACAGTATAAGTATCGTTTCACGTCTAGCACTGTGTTTTAAAGAATAAGTTTACCCGAATTTTGAAGCTTGCAAATCCATTTTACATAATAACGCGTGTCAACAGAGCTAAGTTCGTGCACACAGACAATTTAAAATAGATTCATATTTATTTCAAGCGACTGTTGATTGAAATTAAGATAAGGATACGTCGTAGATAATCTCAATCCATCATAATTCACCTTTAACACTTTGCTAATTCAATTTCGGCTTCCTATATCGTTCATAAAAACTGACATTATTAAAAAGTGATTGTTACTTTTTTTATGGTATAGCGAACAACGGTGGGTTTCCTATAAGAAAACACCGCCGCCCATGGAGAACCGCGCCACAGTCCACGCATTGGGTGTGTTGCCCGCTTTTGACGCCACATAAGCGGCACCTTTAAGGGCCTCCGATATCCTCACTGACTCTGCGGAACAGTACAAGTACCGTTTCACACTGAGAATTCTGTGGGCCCGTGGTATAAAAAATTGATGTAAAATATTGTTCATAAAAACTGACATTGTTGAAACGTGATTGTTAAGTTTAATTAATAAATAATAAAATCAAATCAATGCTGAAAAATATCGATCTAGACTTAGGACTTAAGGCTTTTTTAAGGCAACGCACCTGGGGAGGACAAACCAAAAAAATATGATTGCTAATTATAATCTGTTCAAAACTCATGTAATACGCATTAACAAAAACAATATCACAAATTTACATTGTAACAATACCATGGGAGAAAAATACTGAATTGTGGAAAAAAAACTGAATTGTGTATTTTGTGTATTTGAAACTTCATGTTTCTTTGAATAATTTATAGTAAGACATCCTTGAAGGCCGGCAACGTTCGCGGCTCTGCAAGGGCAGGAGGTGTCCATGGGCGGTTGTCCTAGGTGAGCCTCCTGCTCGTTTGCCACTGATAATATAATAAAAAATAATAAACAATTTTGTAACGAGTAGTTCAAAACGTGAGATAAAATTCCATTTTCAGTTTATGAAATTAAAATTTGAGTCTTTGTTAAGACAGTATGTATAAATAATTACTGGCATTACATAATACTGTGAATGGTTTTAACTGGTTGAAACTTTTACATTGTGATAAAAATACTGACGGAATTTATTTTAAAATAACGACACCTTATATATAATAAGCCAATTTGTATCATTATTAATAATACTGGTATTGTATTAATTGACTATTCATTTACGAAGATGATACCAGACCTACCAGTCATACCAGGTAAATAGAGGTTTGTATGACCTATATTAAATTAAGATGTTCATAGTTTTCAATGGGAAACCATCAAAATTACTAATACTGGTATTGTATTTATTTTTTATTCAGTTATGAGGATGATGCCAGTCCTAACATTCATACCAATGAATTAGTGGTTGATGTATATTTCAAAATTTATATATATTCCAAGGAGAGGCCTATGTCCAGTGGACGTCTTACGGCTGAAATGATCATGTATTTCATTCATTAAATAATGACTTGCATCGTTTTCAATGGGATACCATCAAAATAGATTTATGGAGATTGCAATTTAACAGATTCACTTGGTCAGTTCTAATTCTTTTCCCGCCATTCGTGACAACATTTCGTATGTAGAGCAAACTAAATTATGATAGTCACTTCCGGACATTTGTTGGCGTGAGATTTATATTTATAACTTTTTTATAATTGACTTTTTAAAAATTAGTTATAATTTATTTTTTCGTCTGTGAATGATTTTTGTATGTGGATAAAGATTGTTTTCTTACTTAGATGTACTTTTATGAGCAGCCTTTCCTATTGCATAAAATCAACTGAATATGGAATAATGACTTCATTAAAAATAATTTTAACTGTCAGAAGTGAAGAAAAGTGCAGATACCAAAGGAAATTAATAAAAAAATAAAAGGAAAAGAGATATTCTATCATTATTGAATGTTTAAAACAACACAGGAGAATATTATATCAAAAACTTTGGAAGAGGTCATTTACCCAGAATCTTTATGTATGTTGAAAATATTTTTTAATGTTTTAATTATTAATCTTTTTCACATTGGTAAAATAACCTCCATATTTCAATTAAAAATAGTAAACAATCAATAAATGAAAACTTTAGAAGGTATCCTAAAAATTATCATCTCGTTTAAATAAAAAGCTTAATTTTAAACTCTACCGCATATGGTTGCACTATAAACTGCAAGAATCGAAATAGAATTTTTATTATTATAATATACTGCACATCGTGTCGTGCTCTTAATAGAAAAAGCTCCGGCCACGGACAACCACACCGCTATACTACAGCCAATATTATATTGGTTTTGGTATAATATCCTCAAACCTTAATAATGTTGCAAAATTTTAACCACACCTGATAACTGAGCCAAAGTGCTGTTTCGTCAGACACATAATAGCATGTATTTTAAACTGGACCACACCATATGTGGTAAGGTAAATCGCAATCTTGCGAAACAAGAAATTTTTAATTTTCATATTTTTTTTCATTTAAGTCTCTTTTTCCTATTATATTTGGAACATGAACAAATGATGACAAAATAAAAATGTTTTGGTTGGTTTAAGAACTTTTGATAATGATATTTCTCTTGTACATAGTTATAATATTCAATGTATGCTTCAAGTTTTGGGCAAAATAAAGGTAAACATATTATTCATCCGTC
>DWCF01004475.1:0-16344 GCA_018230265.1 Delias oraia | reverse complement strand
CCACTCGAGAACCTTTCTTCCCCATCGGTTGTCGGTTCGTCGAGCGATGTGGCCAGCCCATTGCCACTTCAACTTACGGCGGGCAATGTCGGTTACTTTGGTTCGGCTGCGATAACCTCATTTCTGATTTTCTTTCTCAGCGCGACTCCGAGCATTGCCGTCTCCATAGCACGCTGAGTGACTCTGAGCTTCTCCATCCAACCCATCGTAAGCGACCACGTTTTAAACGACCACCAAGCGCAGTCATCTATATAATAAAAATCAGAAGGTAGGTACTCAAAACTTTTAAAACCTATAATATGTATGTTTGTATAATAGAAATTATTGATCGCACGATGTGCTTCAAGTTCATCATCGCAATCTCATGACATTTGGCGACAATTATTTATTATTTACGGTCTTCGAAATAGTTACACAATTCTTGAATTTGGATTTTTTTTAAATAATTAGTTAGACGTTTACTGATAGACGGTTTATTGTTTCTTCGGTGTTTCCACTAATCTTCTGAATATATGCTTTGTACAGTGATTATTTTTTTACTTTTTAGAGCATTTTGAATGCGGTTTGTATGTGGACGCACTAGTTGGGCAGACCCGTCCGAAGTGATACCACGGGCTCACATAATACTCAGCGTGAAATGGTACTTGTGTTTCGCTGAGGGAGTGAGGGATATCGGAGGCCCTTAAAAATGCCGCTTAAGTGACGTAAAAATCCGGCAACACAAATAATGCGCGGAGTGTGTGGTTGTTCATGGACGGCGGTATTCTCTTACCATATAGGAGACCCACTGGCTCCGTTGTCAGCTATATTATAAGAAAAAATATTTCAGAGAAAGTTTCATTATATATTTAGAATTTATCTTTAATAAGCTCCAACGAGCTGCTTATGTTAATATATAGTCAATTGTATATTAGTAATAGTTTTTTTATAGTATAGCGGACAACGGAGGGGGGTCTCCAATATAGTAAGAGAACACTGCCGGCCATGAATAACCACGCCACAGTCCGCGTATTGGTTGTGTTGTCGGCTTTTTACGCCGCTTAGGCGCGATTCTTAAGGGCCTCCGATATCCTCACTCACTCTGGGAAACACATTACAGATAACGTTTCATTCTAAGTATTCTGTGAGCCCGTGGTAATAATTTTTAATATTATTAAAAAACCTATAGTCTTTTTATTTCATCTAAGTACATATAATTAGCTATATGAGAATAATAATTAGTGCATGATACAAGGTGGAGTTAATAATAATGTAATTGTAATATATGTCTCGACCATCTGAATAATATTAAATTACGTAGACAATATTGAAACGAAACATTTTGCTCATTTATCTATGACTAAAATTGTACATCTTAAAAACGCTCCAGAAAATTGCGCTTCATTGAATAAAATCTCGGGTTTTGTAAGACTTTACTTTCTTTTTATTTGTATTACAATACTTTGATCATGAAATAAAATTATATATACTTTGAGCTTTAAAGCGAATAATGCTTTGTGAATTACTGATTTTTTGACTTACCACCAACGCTGGCTTCATAGGCAACACCAACTGCGCACAATGTATTGTTGGCCGTAGCAGCTACCTCTCCCGCGCATCTCGTACCATGACGGTTAGAGTCGATCATGTCATACCGCGGCTGAGGATCTGAGTCATGGGAATTCACGTCATATGACGCCATGGGATCCTGAAAATAAACATTTGTGAAATTAGTTTACTTATTAACTGTCCACCATTTTCAT
The DNA here is from genome assembly GCA_018230265.1 of Delias oraia. Lineage (NCBI taxonomy): Eukaryota > Metazoa > Arthropoda > Insecta > Lepidoptera > Pieridae > Delias > Delias oraia. The sequence continues at coordinate 14,602 of DWCF01004475.1, read as the reverse complement.
TTGTGTTAATTAATGAATGTCACACATCTTCGCGATTGTTACGTTATTATATAATGTTATTTTATATTAAAGTGATTAAAACCTACGTTATATAAGTCCTAAATCAGAACACATTGTGAATTGACGATAAATCGATGCAATTCACAACTTTGAACGATATTATATATCTCACTTTCATGGAAATATATTCCGTTTCACAAGAGAATATTCATGACTTTCCATGATAACCGTGATTTACACATTTGACACTAAGAGTATCATCGATTTAACTCTGTTACACTTTTTAACCCGCTATTGCAAATACCGTTCTGTAGACCCTAATAAATTCAGTTAACGCTGTAGTATATATTTGTTTTAAATGTCTTCATAATTAAAATTATGTAATTATATAAATTTTTACATATTACATTACATACATTACATATTACATAATTTAAAAAATGTGATCGCGGAGAATATAATTTTTAACTGAAACATATTTTTAACTTATAGTTAATCTAAATTTGTACATATGACAAATGAAATGGTGTTTTTATAAATCCAAAAACCGATACAAATAAAAACTAATATTAAAAAAGGTTTATAAAAACAAAAAAGGTTTATAATCAAAACAATCTAAGTTTATTTAATAAAGTAACCGAAAACCTTCAACTGATTGCGGAGCAACAATAAATACGGTCTTAGTTTCTATAAGCGGAAAACAATATCGATGAGTCTAAATTGCTTACAGCGAAATGTCAGCAAAAGCAATGGGATTTGGACTGCAGCTACGTAAAATTGAATGACTTTGCATTAAGGTATATAGCTTTATAATGTTTTGATCTACATCTCTAATATTTCAAAATAAAATATCGATTCTGGAGTGACAAAGGCTATATTGGAAGCTACATAAAAGGCATGAGACAGCTCAGAAGCTTATTTTGTTTGTTTTGGACCGAATTCAGGATACCCTCGCTATCCGAATTAAAAGTTCCATGCCTGATAAGTACTTAAGCCGAATATTCACCTTTTAATTATTATTATGCCACAATATGTGGCTTTTGCCAACGACTTCACTATTAGTAAAAGAATAAATATATTGCTTTTCCTTTGTATGTATTTAAATGTATACCTAAATTTTATTTTGAATTTAAAGTTGCATAAAAACTATGTTGCTTTTCAGACTTCTCAATTCATTCTCAGTTTTTGTGAATTTACAAATCTGTATAGTGTATGCAGCTAAATGTTTTGTTTTTTCAAAATCCTTTGAACTCGCACGGCCTGGTCTGGTTAACAGAGAAGATTAAAAGTCCTCGGAATCCACGGTTTCTGAGCCGATTGTTGCTTGATTTTTTTAGCCAAAAAGTTTTGTGCTTCAATTTACTGATTGAAAACATCAACGGAATTTTCAGCTGTATTTAAATATTAAATGCCTTTCAAATCAATGGCGATGAAAGCTTATCAAAATATTTTATATTTATGCAATGAAATTATTCTTTTGCGAAAAAAATTAATGGTGTTCTACTTACTTAGAATATATTTACTGATTATCTGATATATACATGATGATATATATATGATCTGTATATTTACTGCATAATAAAAAACATACTTACATAATTTGACACTATATCAGGATGATCCGTTTCCAAACCATCATCAAGAATTGTAACAACGACACCTCGACCCGTGACGCCTTCCCGCCACGCTGGTATCACGTTCATATCAAGTCCTCCGCCTCGATTCTTCAACAAGCAAGTCATTGTTAACAGTTATATATGCATTAAAAATAACTATTTCAATGGATGAAATTATTTTATTTAAAATAATAATTATTATTTTTATAGTATAGCGGAAAACGGAACAGGTGGGTCTCCTATATAATAAAACAACACCGCTGCGCCACATGCCGCGCATTGGTTGTGTTACCGACTTTTTACGAAACAAAAGCGGAATTTTTAAGGGTCTCCGATATCCTCAGTCACTCTTCAAAACATAGTACAAGTACCGGTTGACGCTGGGTGTTCTGTGAGGCCATGGTATCACTTCGGACGAGCCGGCCCAATTAGCGCGTCAGCATATGCTTCAGCATGGCTCTCCCACGGGTGCGACAGTATTAAGACACTCACCCGGCCACTGTCAAGCCCTTTCAAAGACCAAATAAATTACCAATTAAATTATAATTTATAATTGTACGGACCGGGATCAAACCCAATACCTGTCGTTTCATGGTAGACTTATTAAACCACTTAGCTACATGCTCTCATGATTATTTTTATGATGTTCTTAATTTTTGGCTTTTGCAAGTAGCGGTTACAATTTCAATAGAATGATATTTCTCTTGGTATTACTATTTTTTTGATTTGAATGGCTAATCACAATTTATCACAACAGAAATACAATGATATTGATAGATACAATGAATGATAGACAATCAAACAAAGTCAATTTATGTGTTTGACAGTTAGCATAGACAAAGATTTACATGTTGAATATCAATATAATACTTTTTTAAAGTTCTACGGCTATGAATTCTAGTCCTTTAGAGACTGTTTTCATTTTATTTCTAATAAAACGGTGTAAATTTACTTGTGGTTTATAGAGCATTTGATGACAAAACAATTAGTTTTGTTTCACTGAATTTGTCAATTTCTTTTAATTTCGCATCACGACACACTGTATGCTTAAAAATTCACCAATTTGACATATAACTAGTAAATATATAGGTTTTACATAAATAATATTAAAGATGAAGCGTTATCGTTTGCAAAAACTTCAAAGTATTAATTTTGTATTATAATTTACATCCCAGCAAGTAACTTTTTTATAATCTAATATATTTTGACATTTGATTTTCATCAAAGCATAATCTTGTTGTAATGTTACATATAACACTTGACTTCACTAATGAGTATCATATATTGTATTTTCGTCAGTGACTTGTCATGTTAAAAGTAATTTTCTAGCTCATTACCCACCTGTTTTCTCTTAATAAACATCTCCGACCCGTAGCATCATTAACAGGCCGATGTTAAAAATGTAATGTGAACTTGGGCAAAGAAATTTAACGTTAGTAAATAATTATACTCTTGGTGATAAATAAATCTTGTTGAATGTAATTTAGAAATACCTTTTTGAATAGTATCTTTATTAATAGGCGGCAATTAAAATGCATGGATTTATCGTAGAATGAAATACTCTCTCTTCCCTACGATATAATTTCAAATTGTCACACAGTAGTTTGTTCTCATTCAAGTATTTATTAATTTATTTTGTGATTGAATTAGTAGTTCCCTACTAACATTTTAGATACAATAAAATATATTAAACAACTTCTCAAAACTTACCAAATACCACATATGAGGCCATTTAGGATCATTGAGTACAAATCTCATGTCAGTAGATCGCGTTCGCCCTTTAGTCCTTGTATGCTGAAGTTCCCTCTTCGAACCAGCGGCTCTTTTAGTCGCTGACGAGGGAGATGGACTAACTGATGAATTAGTTTCAGCTGTAAAAAAAATAAAAATATTAATATAGTTCTTTTATACTAAAGAGAAAAACGGTGGGTCGCCTACATGGTAAGATAACACCGCCGCCCATGAACAACCACGACACACTCCGCGCATTGGTTTTGTTGCCGGCTTTTTGCGCCTCTTAAGCGGCACGTTAAAGAGCCTCCGATATCCTTACTTATCCTTGCGAAACATACTACAAGTACCGTTTCACGCTGAGTATTGTATGAGCCCGTAGTATCACTTCGAACGAGCCGGCCCGGAGCGAAACGACTTCGAACGGCTTCGAAATTCGAACGAGCGGAAGACGAGGTGAAGTGTTGCTAGCTCAAAGTGATGGCACAAAATAGAGGGAAGTTGGTATCACTGCAGGTGGCTTTTAACATATAATATATTTTTAAAAAAAGTATTTAAGTAATAATACTAGTTTCACAGAATACTCAGCGTGAAACGGTACTTGTATTGTGATTCGCAGAGTGAGTATGAACATCGGAGGCTGTTAAAAGTGCCGCTTAAGCGGCGTGAAAAGCCGGCAACACAATCAATGCGCGGACTGTGGTGCGGTTATCCATGAGCGTCGGTGTTCTCTTACCATAAAGGCGACCCTCCTGCTCCGTTGCCCGCTATAGAATAAAAACAAAGTATTATTGTAGCAGAGATCAAATAAAGGCTTTTCTATTATTTTTTATTTATTTATATATAACTAATTGTTTAGTATATACAAGTTCGAAGGTTTTATTTAATGAGTGCGACAAATTTTAAATGACTTTGTTAAGAAGATTTGGTTCTTCCAAGCTCCTTCTAATGCGTACAAACACTTAATGCTCGTTTCGAATATAAAAGTAATCTCAGTGACAAAGAATTGCCATTGAAACGGAACAATAACTGCTGGTCTTGAACTTCAGCCAACTTACGGAGTCAGGGTATATAGGTCAACCAGCTATTTTCTTATTTGTTCTTTGTTAACTGTTTACAAAATATTTCTACATTTTATAGGTAAACTAGATGAAATGGGTTGAAAGCCTGAGATTTATAAGGAGTGCTGGCCACCGAATGTGGAAATGGAGTTATGATAAAGTAATAATTTTCCAGATCGCTCAAGATGGCAATAGGTGGGCGTCTTTGCGGAGGCCTCTATCCAGCAGTGGACTTTATAGGTTGATGATGACGAATGATTTTACTATCATTCTAATTTGTCAAAATCGGTCATCATGATGGCGTAGGCTATTGAATGAATTGAAACTAAAATAGAAGACCTGACTGGAGACGTTGTCATTTAAATTCTTTGAGTAATACATTGTAATATGTAGTTTAAAAATATAAACCAACCAAAAATACATTTATTGTGTCTTATATAAAATAAGTTACAATAAAACATGAACATTAGCGATTCGGAAAGATAAGATATCCCAGGTTGTATTAAAATACGGAATGGTAATATTTTTATAACCTTTACGTCAGATTTTCGTTGAATAAATTAAATAAAATTTCATCGCTTTTGCAAATCAAAATCTATGGCATTGTTTCTGAGTTTCAAAACTTTTCCGACATTAATTATTGAATGTCTGAGTCGCTCATTAGAACTTTCCTAACAAATAAAACAATTACGAAATTAATTAATTATAATTATTAATTAAAAAGTTATGAATATACTTCGAATTTATTTTATGTATGTAATATAAACGAGCAAAGGAAATTTTAAAAATAGTATTTAAATGACAATTATAGATAAGAGAAAAAAAATATAAGAAAAAGGTTTTTGCTTCTACAAAAAAGTATATATTCTAAAAGGGAAAATAACAACATATAGCGTGTAGATGATATCCTTCTTTATATAGTCACCTGAGGATTTAGTTTAGTTAAAATTTAAAAACGTCTAAACACCTTTTACATATTATAAGTTCTTATTAATTTATACACAAAACATGAATGAGTTTTTCAAACGAAATTTGTAACACAGTTTCTGTGTAGTTCTCTCAACTCCTAATTAAACTTGAAACGCGGGTTTAATGAAAGTAAGCACACATCACTCATATCTTAAATAGGTTAATGAGCACAAACGGGCTCAGCAATGAAATCAAGATATGAGTATTTCGTACAGGTATTTATTTATATATTCACTTTATAGGGTCTGAATGATATTAAATTATAAAAGTTTTCAATGATTCGACGCATTTATATACTTGAAGCAATCATCATCATCATCATCAGCCTATTCAAATCCACTGCTGGACATAACCCTGGAACAATGATACCATTTAATTAAGATTATTTGTAAATACCTGTAGAACGGATTTCTGGAATTGAAATAAGATCCCTTTTCTTTCTGGATAATATCTTCTGTTGTCTGAACCATCGAACTCTGGAATCAGCCTCCAGTCGAGTGTGGTGATGATGGGCTGGTGACAGAGACCTTCGTGCCACGGAGTTGTGGTGGAAATGGAAATGATTTTCAAATATCTGAAAAGAAAATTTATTTTTAGTCTTGCAACTGGTGTTGTTTTTAGGTCATTTTTTATTTACTAACAAATTGCTGTGATTTTATCAAATACTTAAGCAAACATATAAAAATTACTTAAATTAAATGATCAATAATAATTGTTGCCTCATTTGTCCTTCGTAATATATATTTTTAAACATGTAGCTGAAACATTCAGATAATAAATGATAATAAAACAAAACAATAAAAAAATTATATTAAATAAAAGCAGCCTCCACCGAAGCATATTCAAAGCGATAAATAAAATATCCAGTAGGTACCTCAACATAAAAGAACAAAGGGACTCACTAACTATACAGTGGCTTCAAGCCTTTGACGTTATTTCATAGAAACGTTTCACTGTATCCTCCACATTTTATATTTTGTGGTGAACACAATATATGTGTGTATAAATATCATATATTTACGTAATCTAAATAATTTTTATAGACCTTTTATCATATATAAAGAACACAAAATTACTGACTCTTTTCTCTGATAATTCATCCCTTCTGTAGAACTTACATCTATTCATAAGCCTATTGAAGTCCACTGATGGACATAGGCCTTCCCCAAAGACGCCATCTTACATCTATATAATAAGTGTTATTATAACATTATTCAACTTTATTTACATAATGTCTAACAATTTGCATAATAATCTCATTCTTTATTCGATTTCGCATTTCGTGAAAATATTTTTTTTGCTGGTTTACACTTAACTTACACAGATTGCAAAACTATTAATTTAAAAATTAGATATTAAACGAAGATACTTTTCGCTACGAACCAGGTTATATCTAGAAAGTAGAGCTGTTCTTATAAATACTGTTTAGCACGACAAGTAATAAAACTTAACATACAACACTTATCCATTAATCATGGACAGGAAATACATTCTTATAAATCTTAAATAAATTTTTAACTATTATTAACTATTTTTATTCTTATAAAAATAATTTAAATATAATAAAAACAGTTTAAAAAATATTATTTGACGTTTATAGGAAAAAAATCGTAGCTATATTCTTAGTTTTAACCGTAATGAGTCTGTTAAAAATTAAAATATAATTTTTATATTAGCTAGTGTTTTAAAACTTTATAGATATCCGCAGAATATATTAAGTTCAGTTACATCATAAAATATAGTTTTAAAATTAAATATTTAACAGAATTACTATATATCTAATCGTAGATATTTTTTTCTATTTGTTTGGAGCAATTATATAGTCAGTGAACTGGTAATTACTTCACACATTTTTAATTTCATCATTATCATCATCATCAGCCTATCAAGTCCACTGCTGGACATAGGCCTTCCCCAAAGACGCCCAACTATTACGATCTTGAACGATCTGGATCCAGCGGCTGCCCGCGTTTTTTTTTAATAGACTATATTTTATATCCTACAACATACAATATAAAATGGGAATAATATGAAAGCCTCAAAGCCCTTGAAGAGGTTTGTTCAAAAACATAATAGCAAAAGATGATGTTAAACATGTTCATTGCATACAAAGGGGGATTAGAATTGCCTGAGGCTCTCGGTATCCTTGTTAGTATTTCTTGCGGTAGAGCCGTATATGCCTTGCTTTGTTATAAGAAAACATAATTTATAAATTAGTGAATAAGTTCTAATTATTTTTTGCATTTATATACGCCCTTTAAACTTTTCATATACTAAAGAGTTATATCAAAAGTCCGGGAAACATTTTGATTTTCTTAAAATATGTGTATTGATCGAGAGTTATTGTAGATAGAGTATTAGTATAGAGAAGTATCTGTATCTATATTTTTTTATTCTATAGCGGGCTTCTGCTATATGGTAAGAAAACACCCCGCCCATGAACAACCGCGCCACATTCCGCGCATTCGTTGGGTGGCCGCTTTTATATGCCACTTAAGCGGCACTTTTAAGGGCCTCCGATATCCTCACTTGCTCTCCGAAACAAAATAGAAGTACCGTTTCACGCTGAGTATTCTTTGAGCCCGTGGTATCACTTCGGACGAGCCGGCCCAATTAGTGCGTTTTCACTGTAGTAATGCTTTCACATAGGTTGTACATACATAATGTAATTGGAAAAATGCTTGGAATAGTGCAATCAGGGCATGCTAACAAGTAGCATCCATCATTATAGCAACACCAGCCGACATAGCAACATAAAAACCGCACTTCTATTATACGACAAGCCTGAAGGCAACGCATGACCTGCTAATAGTCGAAGAGCTAAGTAATATTTAATATTATACTTATTATATTATTTCATTTCTATAGATATGCCAGATAAACGCAACGTAGAAATAAAATTACACTTTCAAAGATTTCAAATTAATAGTTCCATCCCCTATAGACGAGTTCTTATTATGTTTTATATCTTATTTGGTACAATTTCACTCAAGTTATCTTTAAGTTAATCACGATCTGGTTGTTTGTATAATTAAATGTGTTTATTTTAATATTTTGTTGAATATTATGCAATGTTTGGTGAAATACTTTCTTTCCATAATGCAGAGTTACCCGTTTCTTAGACTATTTAACTTCTTACAGCATCTTTACATTTCGGATCCTTTAAGCTTTCATGGGTGTTACTTTGTACTCAGAAAGAATCTTTTATGTTACTCGTTGAAAAATGTGGGACACTTTCAAAGAAAATGAACGGGAAATTAGTTGAAGAAAAGTTTTCTAATGACGTGTAAAAGTAACAAAAAACAATGACAAGACAACATTTTATTATTTATATTTTAATATATTAATGTAGTATAAGAAGTAAAATATTTAAGTGATATAATAATATTTAATGAAAGAACATATATTTATGAATACTTCTTTTAAATCATTTTTTAAAATTTATATTTATTAAGTCATTAGTTACAGAGAAGATATATCGGAAATCGTTATTCCTTGTGATAATATTTTCTTAATAAAAACACATTATTGTATTTAGGCAATATTTCTAATTAAACAAAACCATATTTTCTTGTTCACAAGACTTGATATTACAACAACAAACACAAAAAATCTGTGCATTTAGGCTAATGCGTACATATCAGCGCCATCTGCGACAGAAAACATAAACTCTAAAAAGGATTTACAAAACCAGTTCAAAGAAACGTTTATAAAAATATTTTAAAATACTTTATAAATTTATCTATTCAACACACATATTTTTCAACACACACACACACGAAATTATCAATATATAGTCAGTATAAAATACGTTGAAACGTAACAGATAAATCAAAATCATCTTAACTGTTTAGTTTCAAATATTCACCTGTAGTAATTATAATGAAGTAAAATTTGCGTGTTTAACCCTAAAATACCTTTTAGTGGTAGTTCTAGTATTAGATTTAAATTCTATACGAAATTGCAGTCTGTTCGACGGTTTCCATGGCAACGCGAACGTGAGTTTCACGCGTAAACAATTGCCGGTTTTCTCAAATATGTTACGCTTCACCCTATGTCGTTATTTACTTTCCAATATCACCCTTGGGAAATTAAAAGAACTGGGTTTGGGACCTTTCTACATGACCAAGTCAAAAGAACACTAAGGTATAAATAGCAGTTTAAGAGAGCAGGTAAATGTAACTACATTCAAATGAATTATATTACGAATTCAAATCACATTTATCTTAGTTTCATAACTAATCTATCATTTATCACGATTAAAGCTACGATAACTTTATGCCTGTATGTTCATTATTTTAGGTACACTGTTGAAATCTTTTAAATTAATCAACTAGGTATATGTATACCTTAAAGCTTTATATTAATCAACTTTATAAGTAGATGAATTTTAATTATAATAATCACAATAATTACAATAAAATAATCACATCATATTTTTTTGTCTTTATACCAGAGAGCACTCGGATATACAAATGTAACTTCCTAAACCTTATAAAATTATTTATTTTATGGTATAGCGGACAACGGAGCAGGTGGTTCTCCTATATGGTAAAAGAACACCGCCGCATTGGTTGTGTTGCCAGCTTTTTACCCCAATTAAGCGGCACTTTTAAGTACCTCCGATATCCTCACTCACTTTGCGAAACACAGTACATGCAAGAACCATTTCACGCTAAGTATTCTGTGAGTCCATGGTATCACTTTGGACGAGCCGGCCCAGTTCGTGCAATCACAAATGCTTCAGCATGGATCTCCTACATATGAAAACGGTTATAGTAGATTTATGCATATAAAATAAGCAATTTTTAGTAGATATTAAAGGAATAATATTTTCGTTATGCCTATTGATAACGATTGATGCTGAAGTCATTTAACGGCAACAGAAAATTCATTGGAAATAAGACCCAAAGCAAACGCAATGGAGTGAAAACGTGCACTTTTGTGAAATTCGAAGCTTTCACGGCAATGCTATAACACCCCACTCACCCCCATACCATTTCCCATTCAGACAGACAGCTTGGCAACCTACAGATACATTTTACTTCCCTTCGTTTATTAGAAGAAATCTCGTATATTTCTACAATAGGAAACATTTATATGTGATGAAAACATTTCCTTATTGTAACAGCTATCGTTAAAGATATAAATAGAATTCAATCAAAAAATAATGAATGTAAAAATCTATTTCTCTTTTACTTCAATATTAAGTATATATTACATAATAATGAATATAATTTATACTATTAATTTCAATTACAGTCAATAAATCAAGAAGTTTTAATAATAATTAATAATACAAATGTATTTTCATCATGAATTTAAAAAATAAAAGAAGCTGCTTAAATAAATGCTCCGAAATTCAACTATATTTAATGAAACCCAACGCCATTTACACTGCAATGTGCACAATTATAGTGTATTTTCGATGAGCGATATAACTATTAAATTCTCATTAAATACTAATATCATATATGTTAAATTATATTAATTTAGACATACCAATCTCTACATATTTTTGTCTTTTCATAGTTAATCTTATATAATAAATTTTAATATTATTATATGAAACGTAATTATTTTAGACAATCGTTTTGTACAAACAATAAATTAATTATTTGAAAACAAATAACATAATTCGAACTTCATCATGTGTCAATAATACTAAAATAATAAATTTAACAATCAGATACCGGAACCGGAACCAGGTACCGTGTGTACCCATATATTAAAGCTGCACTAAATAGGAATAAATAAAACAGAAATAATAATTCTATAAATTAAACATTTATAATATGGAAATTTCAAGTTTTGCATCGAAGCGTCGTTGCTTTTATTAATTTGCAAATAACTCTAATACCATACATGTATCAATATATTAAGAAAATATGTGCATTCTGAGCGTTAGGAGCGTCTGGTGGATCGCACCAATAATCTATAATAAAACATTCACTTATCAGTTTTCGATCTGGTCACTATATATCGGCTCTATATAATAATTCATTGACCCTGAGGTATATTGCTTAACCATTCCGGAGGAAGTCACTTACCCTAAATTAGTTTCTATGTTGTACTATACTCCTACACATTCATACTACAAAAACGCATATAAACTTAAAAAAAACTTATCCAATGTCTATTTCAGATATATTCTTTCTGTAATATTTAATATTTATAAAAGAATATAAACCTGTGCTTTAAAGGTCAATACACCTTTCAATTTAGTTTTTGTCGCGTTAGATAAATTAGCAAGTACGTACTGATTATAAGTCGGAAAACATAGTGTCTGTTTACTGTTGAAACTACACATTTGTGGGCGTATCTTTGTAGATAAATGTACCACAATTAATAAGAATTAAAAAAGAACATATTTTTTAAAATCCATTTACTGGAAAGTTTCTATTCAGATATAATTCTCGAAATAGTAGAAGAGAATTCAGTTAAACCTGTCTATGATAAAATGAAAATTCCTATTTTTCGTCGTTTGCTTTCTGTTGTTCATTTTATTATGAAAATTAGGGGGCAAATGAGCAGAAAGCTCGCTTAGAATAAACGATCTTCCGTCCAGGAGTGGTGCTTTCACAATTAACTGTCAATTATATTAATAAAATTCATATTAATGAATTACATTAAAAGTTTCATATAAAACATCATCTATTAACTGTAGTTGGGGCAATCCAATAGGGACACCGAATACAAATGTTCGAATTACTATTACAGCTGCACATACAGAGCCTAATCACCAGAGTGCACGTTGCGATGTATGGACTCTAACTAGATGGCAAGTACGCTTACTGAAATACATAGATATATATTTGAAAAGGGCCTATATAGCGTGTACATGCTTTGAAAATGGACACTGGGCGACCGAGATCTGAAAAGGAACCTTTTGCTATACCCGTTTCTAAAAATTATATGGTTCAACGAGGACATTTATTCACTTTCATTTCATCAATTGGTAATCTAGATTTTTTAAATAATCAATTTAAAACCATATCAAAAACGTTACCAGAAAGTGAGGTAGCTTTCCTACTTGTCATAATCATAAGCCTCCTGAATATCCTAAAGCACGAAAGTGATTCAAAAATTCACCCGTTGAAGAGCCATGCTGAAGCATATGCTGACGCACTAATTGGGCCGGCTCGTCCGGAGTGATACCACGGGCTCACAGAATACTCAGCGTGAAACGGTACTTGTATTGTTTCGCAGAGTGACTGAGGATATGGGATATGGATATTAAAGTGACGCTTAAGCGCCGTGTGGCTTAACGTGTGGCTAGGTAGTTCATGGGCGGTGGTGTTCTCATATAGGAGACCCACCTGGTCCGTTGTCCGCTATAGTATAAAAACGAATAAAAATTTTGGAAAAGGGTAAATAAAAATCAATTTTTTTTATAGAAATTGCCCTCCCATACATGATAGCAGGTGCAGTGGGCAAACAGGTATTTATATTCACGTATCTCCTTGTACAAACATGTCACCTGAAATAAATATTATAATAGAACAAAGTTCATTGTCCGCTTAAAGAGCAAACGGTACTATGTTTAATATTTAGAACCTTCTTCAAATCGTAAATTTACAGTTTCATATTTAGTACGTGACATTTTCAGTTTGTATTCATTTATATAATTTATTAACACATTTAGCGCCTTCGCTGAGCGTGCGTTGTCAATTATATGCAATTCTCTGGGCTAGAGTAAATAGAATCTTTTACTTGTGTTCGGTAAAGGAAATTTTAATATGTTTGAAACAATCTTGCTTTTTTAAAATTATTTTACAGTTAAAATCTTATTTTAATATTAATTGGTAAATTCGTAATACTTTAACTCAACTTTTGTTGTATTTTGTTTCCAAATAAGTACCATAATTTTCCTTTTCACATCTATCAAAAGCTCCTTAGTTAATAATAATATATACCTACTTACAAATTTCTTTTATAAAGGGAGAATTCATTCGTGAATTGATAATAAATTCATAAAGTTTTCGTTACTTTAGCTTAATACTGGTAACAGAAACTGAATGTTGATTAAATTAATATAATGCATTACTCTTAAAATTAACCAAAAAGATAGCACATTTATAGAGTTTTCACGTGATGAAGTCGGAAAATGTATGGCTTTTCATTATAATATTTTAATAAAACGAGCGGCGCCGTGCAAATGAAATATTGTGATTCTAACATTTTCATTCTTGTAAAGGTAGACATAGAATGTATGTTCTGAAATTCACATTACGAGGTCTGGATGATATAATATGATTTACTCTGAAGTAAATACATATCGGTTTTATATTAAGGTTTTTCAGTTAAAAAAATACTTGAAGCATTAATAAAAATATATTTATCAAAGAAATTTCAGAGCTACCACGTTAAAAACGTGATTAATAATTATGAAGATACGCTACCTTATTAAAAGTGAAAGAAAATGGCTCTGAATTAAAAATTTTCTTGCTAAAACTAGTATTTTTTAACTGAAATCTAAAATTTACCCAACTTATTAAGTAATTTGAATACCGGTAACTTATAAAAAGATTACAAAAACTTATTTATTTATTTAGATACTACATTTCTTTGCGCTGATGTTCTAAACCCACAAATAAAAACAACTCTAACATGATTTTTATTTCATGTAACATTTATTGAATGTATATATTTTACTCACGAGATTATATTAGTAAAAGTATACCGACTGTTTCTTAATAGTTATATAACTAAGAATTAATTACGTTTATATTCAACAAATATTATATTATCATCAAATTAATATGATGGGGCCGAAAAGTGTTACGAGTGAAGACCACGGACCGGCAAACGCTGCGTGGGACGTCCACCCACAAGATGGACAGACGATCTTATAAAGGCCGCCGGAAGAGGCTGGATGCAGGTCGCTTTCGACAGGTATTCATGGAAGTCCAAGGGTAACTAAAACCTTTTTTCTGTTTTTATAGCGGACAACCTTGTGGGTCTCCTATATGGTAATAAAACACCGCAGTCTATGGTCAACCGCGCCATTGTCCGCGCATTAGTTGTGTTGCCGGCTTTTTAAGCGGCTTCATTTAAGGGTCTTTGTCCAGCAGTGGACGTCTTACGGCTGAAATGATGATGATGATGATGTTCAACAAATACCTGAATATATCAAAAAGTTATTATTAAATATCGTTTTCAACAGTTATTTTAATAAGGTCTTTATATGTTTGACATTTCAACTAACAAACACTTATTTTTCAC
>DWCF01004474.1:0-16347 GCA_018230265.1 Delias oraia | reverse complement strand
AAAATGGCTGCCACAACTGGAGGCTTCACGGCCTTATCTGACACGAGGTTGACATTCTTTACAAAACTGAAACGCAACAATATTACATTAAATTAACCGAAATAACGCGTTAAATGTAAGTTATAAATAATTAAAATTATATATACTCAGTAAAAACCCAGTCTGATTCTGGGTGGGTCTTCTTAGCGGATACGTATGGTGATTCACCGGCGAACTTTTTAGTGGCCATGTTTAAATCCTGAAATATATAAACTATTAATTTAAAGGTATAGTTTTTATCATTTTAATATAAAACTTGAGATGATAAATACCTGATGCCCGGAGCCAAGAAAATTTATTCGCAAATGAACGAAATACTACGTTCGTGACTTTTTATGTGTTTTATCTGTAAATAATATTGATAACCTGCTAGCTTGTATATAATTCATGTGCGTAGTTATTATCATATTTATATTATGACTTTATAAGTAAACTTCAACCGCTAAAAGTAAAAGAAAGAAAGAAAATAGAACAATTTTAGATTGATTGCTATAAATTTGCCGAGTTTTACAGATTCAAAACGAATAGGCTGTATTTGATAAGTATTTTTATTTATAATGATCTGTTATTACAATTAATTAAAGCTCACAACGTGACTTGTACCTAGGGTTCATATGTATAGAAGTGTACATTCCTTATTTGAGCTGGTGTTGTATTTTATCCGCAATTTATTTATTTTATTGGCTAAGTGATCTTAGGTAGGTATATTGTAAAATGTTTTAAATGCCATCTTGACCCCTTGGATATCTACTCTATATAGTTTTTATCATTTCAACAAAAACATTATTTGAGATAAACAAACATTATATAACTATTATACAAGTAAAATAATTAGTATCTAAATATAATTATACACCTGAGATACTATTGTTTGTGAGTTTGTCATGACTATAAAACTTCTGATCACGTGAATACAAAATGTATTTATATATTATAGATAAATAAGCTTATAGTTTAATTGAATAATAAGTATCACTATATAAGTATTGGTAAGCTAGGTTATATTCAAATCATCTTATTATGTTGATTTGTTAATGTTTATTAAATTTTGTGTCTCACAAAGTAAAGACTTTACTTACACAGAAAAGAGATTGCCCTTACGAACTTTTTCCCTTGTTCAAAGTGAATGTATTGGAGCGGAATGTTCCACGTCATAGGTAAAAGCAAGTATTCATGTTTAATTTCAGCCCATATAAGAGGCCGTAAACTCTTTATCCTAAATTCTTTATAAAACATTATTTCGTCAGAAGATAATCCCTAATACAAATAAAAAGCCGCGACGTACCAACATAAAACAAAAGGATTAAATTTTAAAAACATAGTATATATTATTGTATATATTTGTATATATACCTAAGACAACTAGAATTTATGTGTTTAAATATATAGATAGTAGGTATGTTATTACATTTTTTCTTTATTATATTGTGCGTCTAAATATATTTGTACCTAATGTGCAATGATACAAGAAACCTTGTACTAATAATTACTTTTTGGGTGAATATTTCAATAAAACTTTTGCTACCACAATAACACGTTTAACCAAGCTGTAATAGTCAGAATTTAAATAATGTGGAGCTTAAAATTACGCTTTATTTCATGCAAAAAAGCAGATCTGCATTATAAGCAAAAAATATTTTTCTAAGTAATTTGGGCATTTATTCGATCACTAAAGATAGTACAAATTAAGTCTTAATACCCTGTAAATCTAATTATTTCAGATTACGTATATGATATACATTTCAATTTCAACAAATGTGCAACAAGTGAATTTCATCAATCAATAAATAAATAAGCCAAGAGATGTAGCACCTACAAAATCTTAAAAATATTTTTTTTAATGATTATACTAATTCTATAACGATCTAAAATGATCATGAAATATCATCGTAATAAATTATATCTATCATAGAGAATATGATAGACATATAAAGTACTAAAGAATAATTTTATTTTAAAACATTATTAGTTCGTTATTATTTCTAATGTAACTCAGAATCTATGTAAGTACTATGTCTAGAAATATTTCTTGTCTATGCCATATATATCTTAATTTATTTCAAAATTTTGAAAAAGGTGAATTTTGTATAAATTAAAATTGAAAAGTCATTGCCTTTGTATAGAAGTAAAGAAATTGATTTTTTAATGTGCCTTAAGTCCATGTGGACTTTTTGATAATAGTAGTAGTATTCTGTGATAGTTTTTACAAGATATTGTTTGATTTCATCAAACAATCGCTGCTTTACTTGTTCAGATTATCGAAAAGTTTATGTTTTGATATTCAATCAATTTTAAACATAAATCATCGAAAACACAACTAGAATATAAAACATGACATCCGTTTTTGTAATGGCTCCAAAATATTCTCCTGTGTGAATTCTACAATCACCAAGTGAACAGACTATATTATGTATGTACATTTTTATGTAGAATATTATTGTCTTTGGCTTTCAGTGTAAGCAATAAACAGGATTCAACGAGATAAAAGGTTTATAACTTATTTTCTAAATTCAACAATTTCATTTGCAAGGTAACTTATACAGATTAATTTTCTTAATTATTATTATTGTACATTATACGCTTAAAATATTCCAAGTTCCAATCAAATTATGAATCATAATTATGCTATTATTAAAATTTCATCGTTAGTAATCTTTATATCCTCAGTATATTACTATAACATAATTCTTGTTTAACCATCATACTTTCGTACACCATACTTGTAAATTATAATATTTTTATATGTTTGTTTTATAATACAGATTTAAAATGGCAAAAGAATGGGGTCAAAAAGCTGAAGAACTAGAAATATCAAATAAAGTAGCTGGTTTGGGACTGCACAAGAAAAATGACAAAGTTGATGATGATAGCCCAGATGCAGTCAATACTGCTGAAGCCTCTTTACTCATGAAAATTATAAGACAAGGTCTAGTTGAATCCAAACTTGACATTGAAATTCAAAGAAAGAATCCCAATTCTCCTCTTTATTCTGTGAAAACATTTGAAGCACTACATTTAAAACCAAACTTACTTAAAGGTGTTTATGCAATGGGATTTAATGCTCCATCCAAAATACAAGAAACTGCTCTCCCAACCTTGCTTGCGGATCCTCCTCAAAATATGATAGCACAGTCTCAATCTGGAACTGGTAAAACTGCAGCTTTTGTTCTGGCCATGTTAAGTAGAGTCGACCCAACAAAGAACTACCCTCAAGTACTTTGTCTTAGTCCTACCTATGAATTAGCCATACAAACAGGTGAAGTAGCTGCAAGAATGGCCAAATTTTGCCCAGAAATTTTACTTAAATATGCTGTTCGAGGTGAAGAATTATCCAAAGACACAAAAATACCACATCATATATTAATTGGAACTCCAGGAAAAATGCTAGACTGGGCGCTTAAGTTTGGAATGTTTGATTTAAGTAAAATTAAAGTCTTTGTTTTGGATGAAGCTGATGTCATGATAGATCGTCAAGGACACCAAGACCAGTGTATTCGTATTCATAAGTGTCTTCCTTCAACATGTCAAATGATGTTCTTTTCTGCAACATATAGTAGCAAAGTAATGGAGTTTGCTGAGATAATTGTTCCTAGTCCTATAATAATAAGACTCTTACGTGAAGAAGAATCATTAGACAATATCAAGCAATATTTTGTCAAATGTCTGAACCCAGAAGACAAATACAGAGCTATTTGCAATATTTATGGAGTAATAACTATTGGTCAAGCTATAATATTTTGTCGTACAAGAAAAACTGCAAGCTGGCTCTCAGAAAAGATGTCCAGAGATGGACATTCTGTGGCTATTCTATCTGGTGAGCTAGATGTCGTACAAAGAATTGCAGTATTAGATAGATTCAGGGATGGGCTGGAAAAAGTATTAATTACTACTAATGTCTTGTCCCGTGGTATTGATGTGGAACAAGTTACACTGGTTGTAAATTTTGACATGCCTGTAGGTCTAGATGGTAAAGCTGATTGTGAAACTTACCTGCACAGAATTGGGCGCACAGGAAGATTTGGTAAAGCTGGAATAGCTATTAACTTAATTGATTCTCCACAGGCTATGGAAAGTTGTTTAGATATAGAAGCACATTTTGGTAAAAAGATCCAATTACTGGACATAGAAGATGCAGAAGAAATTGAAAAAATTGGGGCATAATGCTTCTTCAATATATTCCTATTGCTTGTAACTTAAATATATTAAGCTTAAACTTTTCTACATATACTTGTATTATTTATAACATCAATATTACTTTTTTTATAAATATATATTTACAGACAAATTTAATGCTAGTTTATTAATAGACTATGAATATTCATTTACATATCACCAAAAAAATAATATATAATATTAATTTAATCCCATAATTTAATTTTGTTGACTAGCTTAACGTGATGGCTGAGCAGCACCTTCAGGGTTTGCAGCACCAGAGATCATTACAAAAATTGCAATTGGAACTATGTACATCCACTGAAAACAACAAATATCACATGTATTAAGAAGAACATTATGTTCACAAATTTTATTTACTAATATAACATTTACAAGAACTTACATATTTAGCCAAGAATGATCTATTATCTTTTAATTCACCCTTTTCTCTAGCCTCTCTTTCTCTTTCTAACTTTTGAATATAAGATGCTGTATCTGGTCTGTAATAAAATGTAGACTTAATTTTTTTTATTACAAGTGTAAATTGTATAACAAAATAAACTTACACAGGTGCTTGATCCACATGCCTAAGATAGAAATTTGAGTTGATTTGATATTGAGAATCTTGTTTTAATGGATTAGGTAGAGTGGCATTCATAACTTGAAATGTCACAGCTATTACTTCTCCATTTGGTAAAACCCACACACTTACAACATCAGAAAGTCCATTTTCTAAGAAAGCTTTTGCTTTTACTGATGACAAGAATTCGGTTTGTTTACTGTCTGCCGTTGTCACTAAACTCCTTACAGTATAAAAACCATCAAATTGAGCCAACTCCTGAAAAATATTGATTGAATTATGAAATAACTAAAAAGATTTTTTCCTACTTAGTGGCAGAAAACTAAACAATCTTTTAATTAAATCATTATCTCTTGTTTTCCTTAAAATAAATATTCTTGAACTGATAATGAAAACACTACAAATATTTTTTTCATATTAAACTACCTTTAACTCTTCAATGTGTTTATTATTAAGGGAATCTTGGTGAATTATTGCTGTCCCTGCTCTAATACTTTTTAGTGATATGGTCCCTCGGTTACAATATTTCTCTAGATTACAATTTAATGAGTGTTCTACTTTAATATTGAGCCATCCATCATAATCAAGACTAGCCTGTAAATTAACAAAAATATACATAAATTGTCACAAATAAAAATTTAAATGCATATCTTTTAAATGTATACCGCATTATGGATAAAAGCCGCATAAAATATAAATAGTAATAACATTTTGTAAATTTGAATCTATTTTATAATGAAATAAAAAGGATTCACGCTACTTTCAGGATGTTGTCTATTATACCGATGGAATTTTTTTTAAAATTTATTGTAGTTTAACTACAAGGCTTTTAACCTTATACCGATGTCTATATAGAGTTTTCACAAAAGCTTTTACTTTCCCCAGATTGGTTACATAATAGCCTAGCAAAAATCTTATTTGTTTTAGGATTATTTATATTTTAATATATTCAAATAAATGATGATCTATTACTTAAACATAATCTGAATTTATAAGCATAGATAAACGCTTATTATTAAAACAGGAAAGTTCTGCTTGATACTTGTTATTCAGCCAATATTTTTTATTTATATTACCAAATTAAAGTAACATTATTTTTAACCATATTGGTATTACTACAATATTATTGTGTAGGTGAAAGTTAAGGAGAATTTCAGTTTTACTGGATTAGCGGAACTGGTTCTTTAAGTTAATGCTGGTCACATTGACTTTTCGTAGATAGTAATAGTAAATCATACATGTTCCTTATCCATATTTCACACCATCAAAAATAGTTCTTTATTTATCGTTATAATATAAAATGTGCGAGAATATTATTTACTGCCACAACGTAAATATTTAGCACTTATTATAAAACGTAATCCAGTACACTGTATTTGTGCATTTATAAATATTGATTATGGAACATTATACATTGTAAAACGACACATAATTAAATATCAGATCAGCAGTTGGTCCACGTTATTTATTTGATTAATTATTATTTTAAGTAATACTACAAAAACAGCTTACGAGTAAAATAATAGATTTCCTCGAAAGAATAATTATGGAAGAAGTGGATTCGATTATAATACATTTTCTTCGTCAGTTACAAATGTAAAGAACTCTTTTATTGTTATTATTGTAGTATTAATTATTATATATAATTCTTCTTATCTTTCAGTAATATTGACGAAAATGTAAAAAACTTATGTGATATACCAGTAGAAACAATAATTGAAGCTGCAGCACAATGTATATCAATTATAAATCCAACCCTAAAAGTTCCATTAAAATTACCACCAGGTGTGTCACAGAGAATTGGAGTTGCTACACAAATTGCTACTTTTTGTAAGGTATTAAATTACTTATAATATCATCTCTTCTACATAATATAGATTCTAATGATAAAATTGCAACAGTTCAAAGTGTTTCAGTTTTTATTATACTATTTACCATTAATATTTTTAAAAGGAAGTAAATATTACAGGACTTAGGATTTAAAAATGATGTAGGTTATCAAACATTCCTATACTATAATGAGACTGAACTGCGACAAGTGTTTATGTTTTTAATTGAAAAATTACCCAGTGATGATAAAAAAACTACTGGAACTGTTGTGCCTTCAACTAAGAAACAGCTTCTCTTGCAACAAATAAGTTTGAAAATTTCTGAAGATCTTATTAGTATATGGACTCCACCTACCTGTAAAAATCTTGTGAAAGTGTCACTAGGTGACTATATTTATGGACAAGGTATTAAAATACTATCAATTTTCAGACATATCTAATATTTATTTACATTTTTAATGATATCTGGTATTGTAGCAATACATATTTTTACTCTAATTAGTAAACCAAAACTAGTTCAAATTGTTAAGTATAAATTTCACATAATTAAAAAGTGTTTATTTTTTGGTGCATAGGAAAAGTAAAAGGAAGAAATATTGATGAAAATATTGTGGTGGAAAAATTAAAACAGTTGAAAAATATACAAATCAAAAAGACTCTTTTTATTGAACCAGCTAGAGATCTAGGTACAAATTCTTATGATGAAGTTACAACAAAGGAAAGAATTCAAAGTAGCCTTAAAGAATTAAAAGAGAAAACAATTCACATGAAGCAAAAATTGGATATGCTAACTAGTGAAAGGAATGTCATGGAAGTTGAATTTTCTCAGGTAACAATCGTGTTTTAGTCTTATTTTATGAATAGATAAATTATTAATTGACAGTGTTTCTTTTACAGGCCCAAAAAAGCTGTGAACGTATCGATTCTGATTTACAAAATATTCAAAATGTATTGGAAAGCATTGGCATTAGTGATTTTGATTCGGAAAATTCATCTGGAAATATTTTAGAGGTTGTTAATAAAAGTATCAACAAAATGCACCATCAAGTAGAAAATTTAACATCAAAAAATCTCTCCTTGAAAGTGGATATTGAAAGGATAAAAACTGATATGAGTTATTCACAAATGGTAAGAGAGTAATAAATTACCATTGAACTAGAATTTTCCAGACATATTAATAAATATAATCTTTATATTTCAGTCTGAAAGAACCACTTGTAAAAAAACTCTTATGGAATTAAAAGCAAAAGCTAAAGGTTTAAAAGAGGAATGTGACAAAAAAGAAGAATTATGTATTCAATTGAAAACAAAATATGAAAAATTAAAAGGTGGAAATAAAAGGTTATTTCTGGTTTATATAATACTCTTTTGTATTTAAATGTTCTATTGTCTAATACTGTTATTGAATATCATATTCTTGTAAATAGCTCATTTTATAATTAATATTAAATCAGATCAGAAAGATAAAAATAATCAATTTTACTTTAAGCATAAAAATATAAATTATTGCAGGTATGTGTATACAAAAAGAATATTAGAAATAATTGGAAATGTTGATAAACAAAACACAGAAATAAAAAAGGTTTTAGATGACACAAGGCAGTTACAAAAAGAAATAAACACTCTTGAAGGTCAATTAGGTCGATGTTTCTCAATTGCTGATGAAACACTATTTAAGGTAATTTTCTATTGTTTTGTTTTTTATATTTATTTCTAGTTATAACAAAAAGAAAGTAATTGATTTTATATTCTCTTTCTAGGATGCTAAAAAAGATGATCAAGCAAAAAAAGCCTATAAACTATTAGCATTATTACATTCTGAATGCAATACAATTGTATCACTTGTAAACGAAACAGGAACACTCGCAAGAGATATTGTGGATTTAGAGGATAATATAAAAACGGAAAAGTCTAAACGAACTGAAAATATTTTGCAAAAAATTCAATTAGATCTTGCTAATTTGCAAAAAGAACTGGTTTAAAAAAATTGTTGACAAGAGTAAAAATACTAGTTCATCAATCAATATCAAAACATATAAAGTTATTAAAAATACCACTATAACTAAATAATTGTATTGATGCTCCACTCATTTATACCTATTTATGTATGATTCAATAAATACATAACATTTTTTTTAATAATACTTTATTTTTGGTGTGGACTCTAAATTTTTATCTTTTCTTAGGTAAAATTTCAGGAGGAATATAATCTTCATCAGATTTATCTTGTGTTTTGCTTTTTATTTGAGTTTTGTCTTCCATTTTTTCCTTTTCTTCTATCTGAAGATCAATATTTTCTTCATTTTCAAAGAACCACAACTTCTGTTCTTCTTTATTTAATTCTCTTTGCTTTTCTTCTATAATTTGTACTCTCTTAATTCTATCCAAACGCTGTATCTGCTCTTGTAGTTTTAGTTCTCTAATAACTTGCCATTCTTTGAAAATCTGAAATGTAAATAAATTAATAGTGCAACAGTTATTGTTGAATAAAAATATAAAATAAGGGAATGTAATGTCACCTTTTCCTGTGTACATATATCATTGTTTTGTGATCTATTAATAGCATTTTCTACTAAATTTTTTATAGATTCTTCCATGCTATCTTCTATTATGTCAATGTGGCCAATAAGTTTCATACATTTTTCTAAACATTCTTGTGACTCATCTTTTAACTCTAATTTCATAAAATTAATTATTTCTTGATAAACTTTAAAGGATTTATTATTACTTAATTTTTCCACAACATTAAATAATTGATCATATTTTTTATAATAAAGCCAACCTAGAATCTGTAAATTATTGCTTACATTATCTGAAAACTGTTTTGATATCCAAGATAAGGATTTTCCAGATAATATTTTAATATTTGAAATATCAAAATGATCATCAAAATAAGGATTACGAAGATACTTTACTCTTATTTTAATTTCTTCAATTTTTTTATTTTTTTCTGGTTCCTTATGTTCCTCTTTAATAGGTACATTGTATTCGGTTATAAATTTATAGCATGCATATTGACATAAAGCACAAGTAATGGTGTTAGAATAGTCCTCTTGCAGCATTATAAGTGATGAAACATTTGCAGCCAGCTCAAAATCTTTAGATTTAATTAA
This sequence comes from Delias oraia, assembly GCA_018230265.1. Classification (NCBI taxonomy): domain Eukaryota; kingdom Metazoa; phylum Arthropoda; class Insecta; order Lepidoptera; family Pieridae; genus Delias; species Delias oraia. The sequence goes on along the minus strand of DWCF01004474.1, from coordinate 6,631 downwards.
TTTATCTAGTAATAAATTAGCAGTATAGAAATCAAGAAATATTCCATAATGTAAAGGGTTTTTCAGAATATCCACAAGTTCTTGCAAATTGCCAAATTCCATAAAATTTCGGACTGCTGCATGATGAGTTGATTCCAAAGTATTTCTTGTTTGCGAAGACAATCTAAGTTTATGTAAAAGATCTTTGAGCTCTTCGAGATATAAGTCATCTTTTAAAGCATTAGCAAAAATATCAACGTCAATAGCGCTAATAATCCCTTTAGAAGAGTAACTTTGATCTAAATTCATATAAAGATCTCCAAGATCTATCTTCGAAGTTATGGCGGAATTAATTTGTTCTTTCCAAGCATTAGCACATTTGTAATCATTGGTTAGAAAAGTATTTCTCGGTGTGACAAAAACCGGTATTTTTACAAACAGTCGATTTCCCAAGGATCTAAACATCTTCAAAATTAAGAATAATGGTTCCTAGAATTAACGTAATTACCTTACTAGATAATATACGAAATCTCCACAAGTCACAAAGTTACAGTATAAACAAATGGAACAGTGTGACCAAACATAAATTGTAAATCCACAATCTTTTGTAAATCAATGAAATAATAAAATTGTCTAATTGTAAATATCTTTATACAAAAAAAACTGATTTCATAACAATATTGTGTAAATGCATTTAAACTCAACACGGTAACAACATCAGATTATAAAAATCTCTCCATATGTACAGTTTTTATTGCTGGAAAAATGTTATTATTCGAATTTGAATTACGCTTATCAATTTACTGATATTTTTATTGCTTACATGGTGTAACACAATAAATGAAAATAAATCATTGCATCATAACATTTCCCTAATTTAAAATTCAGATTTATTAACATTTTAATTTAATTATAATCATACATATCGGCGCGACCAGTAATAAATATGAGTTACGTGTACCTGCATTCGCGTTTTAAACTATTAATAAAGATGACTCATGCTCAAATGCGTTCGCTCTTTAACAAGCCGTGGAACCAGTAATATGGAATAGTTACACGCTCCTGCTGAACATGTATATGCTGAATAAACTCTATATATACTCTCGAAAAGATGATAACATAAACTCAAACGATGGGGTTCTTTGTAGGGACCGTAATAACTACCGCCTCCGCTGGAGGCGAGGATCGAGCGACGTCGCCAAACTCACCCCGGAAGGCTTCCGACCGGCTGCTGATCCCATAACGGCCCAAGCCAAGGTTCATGTCTCGCAGGAGACGCCCTTGCGCTGATCGCGCCTAAGAATCAAAGCTGTGATGGTTGTATATGGCCCTTACAAAAAAAAAATACCAAAGTTACAACTCAGTTTGGCTTGAACCACTAGACGTTAAAGACCTGTTTCGGAGGTCGTTACGCTGTATTACCAATAAACAAATATGGAAGAACTTGTACATTTTTCTTTCAATGATAGATCACCATCAAGAAAACAATAATTGTGACGTCAGCTATGCTGCACAATAACAGGAAAGTAATTGTAATCATCTTACTTAGGAAAAAATGAAGATAAGCTCTAATAGGCTAGTACCCAAGGCCCGTAAAATAATTAAAAATACTGGTGACAAATGCCAAAAAACAGAAACATTAATTACGAATTTACAATTTAAAATATAATATTCAAATGTAATAGTCATCATTTCTTATATATTTAATTAAACGAAGTGAATCAATATTTAAAAAAATATATCATTATAAATATATTTTTACTTATATAAAATTCCATTGACTATTTTAGAACTGTACTGTCCAAAAATTAATAAACAATGCTCGTTTAAATATGTAAACTAAAAATAGTATCAACGTTATAGACAACTTAATTGGTATACAATTTAACAAAGTGAAAATGAACGAGTTATATTTCGCTGTAGTATGTTCATCAAACATGAATCGAAGTATGGAAGCACATGCATTTCTAGTAAAAAAAGGATTTAAAGTTAAATCTTTTGGTACTGGGGAAAAAGTAAAGCTACCTGGTACTTCAGCCGATCGACCTAATTGTTACGAATTTGGAGTTCCGTATGATGATATTTACAATGATTTAATGGAAAAAGATAAATCATATTACACCCAAAATGGACTGCTGCATATGCTCGATAGAAATCGTAGGATTAAACCAAGCCCAGAGCGTTTTCAGGATTCTAATGAACTTTTTGACGTAATTATAACTTGTGAGGAGAGAGTTTATGATCAAGTTATTGAATGGTTTGTATGTAGAAAATGTGTATGTAACCAGCCTGTTCATATAATAAATGTTGATATTCAAGATAACCATGAAGAAGCAACAATTGGTGCCTTTCTCATAAGTGACATGGTAACTAAAATGTCACAAAGTGAAGACTTAGATAATGATATTGATGAGCTACTCCATGATTTTGAAGCACAATGTCAAAGATCTATATTAAATAGCATAATGTTTTACTAATGTTTTTATATATGCTGCATGTTCACATAATAAATCAAAATTAATTCTTTACATATTTTGTAAATAGTTTTGATTTTTGCTATCAGTAAACAATTATGAAATTGAGTTGACAAGGAATTTGTATATCTAAGATCTATATGAATAAGATTTTCATGAAAACAGATTTGCATATCTGTTCTAATTTTTTATTGTACAATTAAGTAAATAGAATAAAGTTCCTAAACTTGAGGTATAATCTAGTAAATTTTGGACTTAAATGATTTTGACTTCAAGATTACACATTTTCATAAGTGAGAATTAAATTAATAAAGCTATAAATAGAGTAATAAGCCTTGGTTTCCTTTTCCTATTAATCTTCTATTTTTGTCAACCAATTGTGATCTTTCTAAAATCTCATGTTTATCAAAGAAAACAGATCATTATATATTTTAGACCTGATTTTTTTATGATTAGAATGCTATATATTAATTATTAGTAATATCATTTATTCTGTCTCTAAAAAGAGTTTGACAGTAGTCGGAGCAATTGTCTTTATACTGTCGCACCCGTGGGAGAGCCATGCTGAAACAAAAGCTGACGCACAAATTGGGCCGGCTCGTCTGAAGTGATACCACTGGGTCACAGAATACTCAGCGTGAAACGGTACTTGTACTGTGTTTCGCAGAGTTAGTGAGGATATCGGAGGCCGTTAAAGCTGCCGCTTAAATGGCGTAAAAAGCCGGCAACACAACCGATGCGAGGACTGTCGCGCAGTTGTTCAAGGGCGGCGGCGTTCTCTTACTACAGTGAAGACCCGCCTGCTCCGTTGTCCGCTTTACTAAAAAAAATGTTTAGATTAGTATCATCTAGTTCCGGAAGTAATTGATTTGAACAATATTTGAATGAAAAAATGTGATTGAATTCTTATATTCTATGCTTCATACTATGTGGCTTTTCTTTTAATTAATATTATGTAATTGATAATCTATGATTACTTATAGTGTATCTTGTCAACATACATATTGTCATTTGTCAATTTATCTAATGTACTTAGTGAAGTAAACTGTATAGAAAAAATAAATACTTTTAAATTTTAATTAAATTAATGATTCGATAAGTATTTCGAAAAAAAAAATTATGAATCAGTTATTCAAGCATCTAATCTTAAAAAATATTTACATCAATACTACACATAACCTACATACAAGTGTTCCTGTAAAAGCATGGACTAAATCAGAATTGCCTAGATTATTTTTAAGATACAATAATAAAATCTATCCTCCACAGGATCCTTCGGAGGAACCAAGACCAGCTGTTAGTTCTAATATAATACTGATAACTTTAACTTTTAACTATTGGAAATTTAACATATTTTTTTCTTATAGTTCGTGTGTCATCAAAAAACTAATTTCAAATATAGTCCAGATAAATTATGGTACATTGCTTCTTTTGTTAGAGGCATGACAGTTGATGAGGCTGTGAAACAATTAAGCTTTGTAAATAAAAAGGGTGCAGGTTTAGTCAAAGAAGCAATACTCGAAGCACAAGAGCTAGCAGTAACTAAACATAATGTTGAATTCCGAAGTAATTTATGGGTTGGTAAGTAGATAGAATTGATTGGTTGTTTACTGAAACTGTTTTTGGTTTACCTAGCAGCTCTACAAACAATTAAATGAAAAAATAATTGTTTCTATAAGTCTAGTAAGGGTTACATAATATTACATTCTTTATATTAAAAATTGAAATAATTATTATACATTCAATGATGTAAAAATTTTAATATTATAGCGGAGTCTTTTTGTGGAAAAGGAGCCGTTATTAAAGGAATAAGAAGACATGCTAAGGGAAGACTTGGCGAAGTTCGTTATCAATACAGCCATTATTTTGTACGGTTGGAAGAAGGACAACCTCCAAAAGATTATTATAAGAATAACCCATTGACACCTCAAGAGCAACTTGATAATTGGATGGAGCAAATGAGAAAGAGAAAAATTATAAATTCATTTTAATATTATAGTAAAAATGATTTAATTGTATGACACAAGAACAAATGCAGTTTATTTTTTGAATCTGATCCAAGAATAAAAATAAACAGTTAATAATTAGATTGCTATTCTAAAGAACCTTTTCATTGTTGTATAAAATATAATATGAGTAAAACTTACTTAAGACTAAACAAAAATATGTTTAAGTACATAATGGCTAATATGAATACTGTAATAAAACTACACACTTAGAGAGTTGCGACTTTCTTTTTTTTTGGGGACGTAACCATATAAAAATATGGAACCGATGACAATAGCAGCACCTATTGCGAATTGCACCGTCAATTGAAAATTAAGTAAAAACATAGATGCAATACAGGAAATGATAATTGCTACAGATGTAGCAAATCCTTTTAAAATATTATCAGCATATTTAACAACAACAGCAACAATTAAACCTCCAGCTGCTTGTAATGTTATCAAAAACCACACAAAATGATCAAATCCTTTAAATAATTCTGAAATTGATCCTTTACTACCAATAAGGTAAGTAATAATACTGATTGGGAGTGACAATAAACTCAATTGGACATTTCGCATCCAAACCTGAAAAAGTAAAAACAGAAAAATTATTATTTATAATCATGCTTAAAAGCAATATTGTACTTTTATTATCCTACTCAAGTATAACTTCATATACAGTGTAAACTCTATATAACGACACTGAAGGGACTGCATTTTATAGCGTTATAAAGAGTTGCCGTTAAATGGAGAGAAGAAAAATCAGTGTATGGAAGACAAGCTAACCCAACTAAACTAAAGCCAATTAATATCGACGCTTTAGGGAATTTGTCGTTAAATCGAGGGACGTTACATGGAGTTTATACTGTATATTATAATTATGAGAAAAATCAATGTGGTCTAAAATTATTTCATATTATTTTTAAATTATAATTAAAATGAACTTAAGTTTAAATTTTTAGTCAAAATAACAACTTACAGATATATCCGATTCTTTTAATACTTTTTCAAAATAAATTCCTGCAAAACCAGAAATAAAACATGCTGCTAAGACTGCTGAAAAGCCAAGGACCTTGGATTGGTTTTGTAGATTTGAAGATTTACTATCTTCTGTAGAAGTCAGTTGTACTAAGGCAACTCCAACAACCAGTAATCCTAAGGCTGCCCATTGCCATCTTTTTAATCTTCTTTTTAAAACTAAAACTGCAAAGAAGGCAGTTGTAAGCAACTTTAATTGATAGGTCACCTGAAAATAGTATAAATATAATATTTGTTATAGATATAACAACTACAAATTCTAATTATTGATTAACTGTAATAGCAAAAAGTATATAAAGCTATTCCACTTATTTTACCTGATTTGTTGCAGCATCCAAATTCGAAGATGAAACATACAACAAATTATTTTGTATAACATACAAGAAGGATGGCACACACACACGTAAAGTATCTTTTATATTTAATATCACAGTACTGTATATAGTTTGTGCTCCTTTGTTAATGCTACCTGATTCATTTATTACTAAAATAATGCATATTGCAAGTTTTAATATTTCTGTCATCAGTACAGCTGAAAAAATAACATTAATTGAGACAGAAGTATTTGTATAATATAGGAAATAACAACAATTTAATATCATTGTTAAAATATAGAAAGTTTAGAATATTATCAAGATTATACTTCCAATTATATTCTTCTAACATATTTTAATTTATTTAATAGAACGCATAAAATTTTCTAAATTATGATTTTACTGATATTGTATAAATAACATTAAGTAAAACTACATATAACATAAGTATTATATCTTTATATTATACATACCAGCCGCTGCTGAAAACATTACTACATCTCTTGTTCTAGCATATCTCATACTTAATCCTAATGCTGAATTTTGTAATGTAAGTATAGCTAAGCTAAAATACTTTATATATCCTGAAATTAACATATTTTGTATTTTATAATAAAATATATGCTTTAATAATAAACAAACATTAAATGTTTTTGACATAAATAATAAATATAGACCCATCGTAAGCTTACGATGGGTCTAATGGAGAAGCTCAGAGTCACTCAGCGAGCTATGGAGAGGGCAATGCTCGGAGTCTCGCAGCGAGATAAAATCAGAAATGAGGTTATCCGCAGCCGAACCAAAGTGATTGACGTTGCCCGCCGTATTAGTAAGTCGA
>DWCF01004473.1:0-16351 GCA_018230265.1 Delias oraia | reverse complement strand
TGCCGCTTAAGGCGTGAAAACCTTTTCAAAATGTTTATGAACCTCTTTTCATATTCGCCTTAAAAGGAAAGTCGCGGGCAACCGATGGATCCAGATCGCTCAAGATCGCAACAGGTGGGCGTCTTTGGGGGAGGCCTATGTGCAGCAGTGGACTTGAATGGGCTGATGATGGTTATAAATTAAGAAATATTTATATATTTTTAAACGATGTCTTCACTTCTTATTATTATACTGATTATGGAAGTAGTATATATGTTTAGTGTTTTAATACATTAATTTGTTTTTTTATTATTGTATATTCTTAGTGATTGAATGATTTGGTTTTTATAAAATAACTGAAATTTTGATAATACACTTAGTTTACTTAGCCATTTCAATTGTAAAAAAAGCCGGCATCACAATCTAATCGTTGATTGTGTTGCAGTTGTGTATGGTTTATATTGTACTTTTACCAGCAGGGAAACCGCTAACCTCAGTTTTCACTACATGTAATAAAGTTACATATATATAATAATAATAAGTTATAAATAAATTTGAAAATGGCATCTTAAGTTTTTAAATCATTTTGTTATTCGCAGCAAGTAAGAAATTGCCGCCCATCATTCCATTACGGACTATACGGTGGCTTGGCTTACTCAGCATTTTCAACTCTCGTTCGGGGTAAAGAACCCTGGACTCTCAGCCACGGAGGTATAAATTATTAACAATTATTTTTAAAAATAATATGTTTGTTTGAGACTATCTGTTAAATATTAAAACTAGCTAGTTTTAAAAAAATATACTCACTGTATCTTAAGGAAAAATACAAAATATCATGGAACAATAATATTGCCATCAATATAAAGCAACCAACAAGATTTAAAAATGTTTTTTCACGTATTGGTTTACTCATTTCAGGTGCTGATCATGCCAAAATGAAACCAGCTAAAGAATGCCAACCAATCGAATATCCAAAGCCAGATGGGGTCATCTCATTTGATTTACTTTCATCGGTTGCGTTAACTGGTAAATATACTAAGAACCATTCAAAATTATTTTCATGTTAATAAGTATTGATTTTAAATAAATCAACATTTTAAAAAGAATGGATACAGCGTGGCATTAGTAAATGTTAGCAAAATTGTATTTGAATAGCTTTTTAATAAACCAGTAGGACAGCCACGCTGAAGCATATGCACTACTTGGGCCGGCTCGCCCTTAATGATGCCACGGGCTCACAGAATACTCAGCGTGAAACGGTAGTTGTACTTGGAGCAGTACTTCTACTGTGATTCGCTGAGTGATTAAAGATATTGGAGTCCTTTAAAAATGCTACGCGGTTGAGCATGGGCGGCGGTGTTCTCTTACCATAAAAGAGACCCACCTGCTCCGTTGTCTGGTATGCCATAAAAACAAATCTTATATTTTTATCTGATTGAAATTGTAACGTTTTCACATGCTATTATCAAACAAAATACTATAAGTTCTATTTGTAGAGGAACTCTTCATGAAATGGAATATATTTTTTAAGGAAGCTGTGGCACATGAACAGATGGCTCCCCTAATGATAAGCGGTCCTTCGTCCATGGACTCCTACTCTTGCAGTACAGTGGGTGCGTTGCCGGTCTTTTTTCACTTAATAAAAAAATATAAATAATTAATACGTATTTCAGGTACAAATCACGAATCTGATCAACCACCTCATCTAACCCTTCAAGATGATACAGTGCCCGTTAAGAACAATCTTAATGTATATGATGGACCCGAGGCTCGCTTTTGTCCAGCCGGTAAGTTAATTTATGATATTTTTACATAAAGAACTACTTCGAGAAAGAGGTCAACCGCCGAATCCAACTCGGTTCCGGATACTACGCAACGTCGTTTTGTCCGACATATCTCAGTGCCTTAAGCCGAAAGTCTTTAACCAGTATGTGTTACCGCTTATGATATACTGCGCGGAAACGTCGCTGAGGGTCGCTCATGGAAAGGGCTATGCTCGGAGTTTCTTCACGTGATCGAAACAGAAATGAGGAGATCCGTAAACGAATTAAAGTCACCGACATAGCCCGCTGATTTAGCAAGGTAAAGTGACAATGGGCAGGCCACATAGCAAGTAGAGCAGATGGCCGAAAAGTGTTAGAGTGGATAACACGGACCAGCAAGCGCAGCGTAGGACGTCTACTCTCAAGGTGGACAGACGACCTTATAGAGGTCACCGTAAGACGCCGGATGCAGGTCGCCTCCGACAGGTATCCACTGATATCCGAAGGGGAGGCCTATATCCAACGTTCTACGGCTGAAATGATGATGATGATGATGAAAGAAAAATAGCTATAAAGAAAAACTGTCAGTTTATCTACCAACAGCTTCCAGTCAAAAGATATCCGAGAGTGGAGCCGAAATCTAGATTCGCAATATTTCACAATTTTATTTAAAAAAGAAAGACTAAAATTATCTAAATAGCTAACATATCAAAATAAGTTTAATTACATTGAAGCGATAATCCATTATACTATCGTGAATTGTATGTATTTACTCTTGTCACGTATATAAGATAATAAAAATCGATTATTTTTCAGGAGTGTACGAGTATGTTCCCCTAGAAACTGGCGATGGTCAACGGCTACAGATTAATGCACAAAATTGCATACACTGTGAGTTTTTTCCCTATAACTATAAAAGTATTTTACGACGGTTAAACATTAACAGAACTCGTTGTTCTCAAGAATATATCTCTTAATTTATAACAACTTGAAACAAATTATTAAGTATAAAAACACTTAAGACATATTTAAATATATATTTGTAGCAAATATTATTATTATTAAAATAGTAATTTGTTGAGTATGTTTGTTTGTGTGTACGGGGTTTTTTTACTGCATTTATTTGATAGTTAGTTGATAAATTTAAATTTAGCTAAATTTAGAGGTATTTATTTGTATGTAGGAATTTTTTTAAATTATCTACCACTGCGTATTTACTTAAGAACTTTCTTAAAAAATAACACATTTTAATTCAAATTTAAGGTTTAATTATTACTAGTTTTATATTCTCAATATTTTAATGTTTCAGGCAAAACATGCGATATCAAAGATCCATCACAGAATATCAACTGGGTAGTGCCAGAGGGTGGCGGCGGTCCAGCGTATAACGGAATGTAAATTTTATAATATTAATCGTACTCACTGTTGTAACAGATTGAATAAGTTTTGAGTTAGTGATATTTTTAAATTTAAATTTTGGAAGTTTTTACACTGTCCATAGTCTAATATCAACTACACTGTAAACTCCATGTAACGTCCCTCGATTTACAGTCTAACTTCCTAAAGCGTCGAAATCAATTGGCTTTAGTTGGTTTAACTTGTCTTCCATCCACACTTTCTTCTCTTCATTTAACGACAACTCTTTATAACGCTATAAAATTCACAGTCCCTTCAGTGTCGTTATATAGAGTTTACACTGTATTTGCTTGTTATTTGTTTACTGTATTTGTTTATTGCTGTATTTGCTTGGCTTTAGCTTTATACGTTCTTTAAAATACATACTTTTTGATATAAACTTGAATATTCAGTCATATAATCACCAAAGTCTATTCTTATTTAATAGACCAGTTTATTACTTATACAATAGCTATGTATATAGTTCAGCATAATACAATATATGCTTATTTATTAGAGTATCTATATAAATATATTTTAATTTGATATATTTACTAAGATCATGTAATTTTATAAATTTTATAATTCCGAACAATGAAAATGTTTGTATGTATTTATAATTGAATGCGCTAAAGTTGTATGTTAAGTACATCACTTCTTCTGTATTTTGTTTATATAATAGTTCTAATTTATAGAGATTTTCTATCTAAATTATGAGAATATTTTAATGTAATCTAAAACAACATACAAAACATTTATACTGAATGGTCATTTTATCTATCATCATAATTATAAGTAGATTTGTTTTTGATTTTACATAAGTGTTAAAACTCCTAAGAATTTTCTTGACATTGTACGAAAAATTAACAAAATTAATTTGATTGTTTAAATATAACTTGAAAGATAATATATCTAATTATGAATCCCAGCACTATCTCAAATTATAAAAGCCCGATAAAGCTTTCCTACGAAAGTAAAATAGGACGAAAAGTAATCTTAATATATTTGTATTACCAAGAATATGTGTATGTATTTTTGTGTCTGAATGGTATATTTTTGTAAAAGTTTACGGATGTCTTGAATATAAGTGTATAAAGCAGTTTTGAATCAGTAGAATAAGTGTTAATTTTGTATGAGGTTTACAATAAATCCTATTTTTATGATATTAAAGTTGTTTTATTTTACAAAAAACAATAATTTCGAATGCAGGATTTAGCACATTAGTACCTTACTACTTACTTACTAGTAGTACCTTTTTGGTGCTAAAATTCACATTAATCTAGTCATATTTTAATCTATGGAAATACAGAATATATTAGCATTTTTTATATTATCATTACAATTTTCATACGCCTGTCAATATTTGATTTTTAATTTGACTTAAAGGATTATTTAAATCATGCAATGCAATGTTATTTATAAAATGTAAACGATAATTTAAAACGTATTTTTAAAATGATCATAATACTGTATGCAGCAGCTGTGGTGTCTATCGTGGTTTGTATTTTTATTAGAAATAGCTTAAATGGTTCTCCAATGAAAATGGATTGTCAAAAATCTAATATATTAAATGAAATCCCTATAGTAACATAAATAAGACGTAAGTATTAAGATTAACCAATTAGTAGGTTAATGTAAATCATCAACTAAGAGTACCTCTTTATACATATATCAAACATATGTCGATATTAATGTTTAAATAATTGTTTATTGCCAATAGAAATATTGAAAAAAATTACGATAATATATATGAAGGAAATTAGTTTTCTTACATTTTAGATTACTATAGTTTTATTAACGTTATGAGAATGAAATGATTTTAGGCGAAATCTGTTTTAAATGATATTAAAAACCCATCAGCGTATGATACAATTTATTTTCGCGCCATTCTCTACGTAATTTTAACAAAACTCAAGTTTTTCATCCAACCATATAGCATTAAATTAAATTACGCATGTAATTCCACAGTAAGATTTACAGACCGTCACGGGAGATATATTCATGAATTTAGTACCACTATTAAATTATAAAGAGGTCACGGGGAAGTTTATGTTGCACAAAATTAGACTGTCTTTAAATGTTGAATTTTATATGCCTCCTCGTAAGTGTACTCGGTCGTTATTTTAAAGATTATAAAGCCTTATCAAAGCGGGTAAAATAGAAAAGATTTTAGGGAACAATTTGTAAGAGATAGGTTAATTTATCTATAACTACTTATTTTTCCTAGTATATATTTTGCACATATGAAAGAGCTGTTACAGATACGCATAACATGGATTAAATTGATAATTATATGTGTATTTGTTTAAAGTAAACTATTTAAAAGGCATATTTTACAATGCAATTAGTATGTATTAATTAGTATTACCTCATAATATGAATTAGTATGTAAAAATAGTTTTATAAAGTTAGGTCAATCAAAGATATCTGATAAGATAGAGATCTTTACCTAGATTTATTCAATTGTTCCCTAAGGGTCCAAAATAGTGCACCATTGTAAAAAATCTAGAATCGTTACGAAGTTTTATGTAAGGCTGCGCGTACGACTTTCTCTCTGTAGTCTGTCCAGCCATCCTTACGAATCAATCAGTTAACGTTTAATATAATATACTTAAACATAATTTTAACTATAAAATTAAGTTTTATAAATTAGATACTTTGTATAAAGTATTTGTAAACATCGTAAAATTGAAAAAGTTTTATAATTCGAGTCCTATAAAGCTCGCATTCATGTAATCTTAACAAATTAAATTTCATTTAGAAGTATTCGGACTGTAACATTTTCCCAACTTACATTATTTTTACCTTAATTACAAAAAGGTGCTTTGAATAACAAGAACATCTTTGGAATACTTAATACTAAATATTTTTATACAAGTATTGTTATCAAATATATTTAGTTGTAATCTAATAATTACTTCTCGAGAACCTTTTTTAATCGATCCAATTTTTTTATAAATACATAATACATTTTAATATTTATTTTGAACTTATACTATAATAAAGGGTTCTTAACAAGTTATTATTTTACGAATTGAATTATTTATAAGATAGTTTATATATATTAATGAGCTTGAATAAATTTGCTAAAAGTTGTCGGTAATTCTAATTTCAGTGTGGCTTGGAAGACTACTATTACTACTCGTTCAATAGTAATATTTCAAGATCTACTCCATTCGGCATTGCTGCATACCGTTCAGCACTTACCCTAGACTGGATAGCTGCTGAAGATCAGCGTCAAAGGTAGACCATAGATAAAAAAAGGAAAAATAACGATTGGCAACCGAAGTAAAATTTCATTAAAGTACACTATAATCTATGATATTGTCTTTAAACATTTTGTTTTCTATTATAAACCATGTTATTTTGCGTTTCTTCTACTAATTTTATGATATATTTAAACGTCCTTATTCTGTATTTTATAAAGAACTTTCCCATGGTATAATAATTATTAAGAAAGTATTCACACGATAGCTGCGATAGTTTTAGAATGAATAATTATTTATCCCAAGGGAGTTAGCAGCAGCGTTTGAAACGGAAGAGTCCAGAGAGGTTAAGGTGATCAGTTCTGATTGTATTGGCTATCCGAAGCCGACTTCTGGAAAGATTGGACGACTTATGCTGGAATTACTCAAGTATTTATATCAATACTTTCGAGATTTTTTTTCATTTAGATTGGGTTATATATTTGTAGTGTACACACACACACACACACACTACAAATATATTATTATGCTTATGTAGTAAAGATAAGCATGTATTTGATATGGGATTTGTAGTTGTATATTCTTCTCGATATTATCTTTAACTCTGTCAAATTTCACGTTTATCTATATTTTGGTGTCTGAAGTTTTCGTATTTTATGGTATAGCGGACATCGGAGCAAGTGGGACTCCTATATAGTACGAGAATACGATTGCCCATGGACAACCGCGCCGTAGTCCGCGATTTGATTGTTTTGTCGGCTTTTTACTCTGATCTGGTCTCCAATTTCTTCACTAACTCAGCGAAAAACAGTAGAGGTACCGTTTCAAATGTAGCTACTATTTCACGCTAAGTATTCTGTGAGAAAATGGTATCACTTCGGACGAGCCGGCCCAATTAGTGGTGGCGCATATGCTTCAGCATGGCTCCTCCACGGGTAAAATGACACAAAAAATCTTTACACACAGTAAATGGTATTTCTGAATTTGAATTTTGTCGCGCTTTGCTCTCACTATATATGAACGAAATATTATGTATTTAATTGTATAATAATATTAATATTTGTATAATAATATTATCTAAAGATTGCTGCATAATATTAGAATGTGGCGATAAATATTAAAATACAGTTTTGTAAAGCGATATACAATTATTGAAAAAACATTTTGTAGAAGGTTAAAACATTATTGTCGTTTCTTTGTTGATAGTTTTATATTAATTTCATTACATGTAACCCAGATATGTAATATATTTCTTGAAAACAAGTAAACACTTTATAAATTGATTATAAATTTATTAATTTATAATTAATAGCAGGTATATAATATCTCATATATTTATGAATAGCGATGTCGTAGGAACTTGGAAGGCGATGAAGGTACCCTAGTTACTGAGCTGATGCAAGTCCTGGTCGCGTCCAAATTCCTGGTCGAATCTTCAATCTTCGACTCTGAGCCTGATCTAGATTCTCTCGTCAAAACTCCAAATATGATGATGGGACAGCCGCACACCACTTTCCCTAGAATTCTGGCCATCATATGGATGCTCGTTACAGACCCTGTTACTACTAATAAGTACGGCTGGTGTCCTATAAAAAAGGTAATATAAAGTAGCACTGGTTTTAAACACAGTACAAGTACCGTGTCACGTTGAGGATTCTGTGAGCTCGTGGTATCAGTTATCTATCACACACGGACGAGCCGGCATGAGTCTCCCACGGGTGTGACAATATTAGGACACTCGCCCGGCCACCTTCAAGCCCTTTAAAAGACCGAATAAATTATAAATTAAATTATTATTTATATTTCTGGACCGGGATTCAAACCCGATACCTATCCCTTCATGGTAGACCTATTAAACTACTTAGCTACGAGGCTCTCAAAAATTAAAAGTTATTGTATGTTCAACATTAGTATATAAATAATAAGTTATAGGTTGTTATATATTCAAAATTGGTAAATAAATATTACAAAAACAGTCATAATTTATTATCAAGTGATCTATTCAAGCAATTCAGTTATAAGACCGCTTCTTTAAAAGTTTCTTTTGATGAATAGCTTCTTCGTCCTAGTTTTTCTGCCTAACTGTAATAATTTTTCCATATTTACGTTGTAAAATCTGTTGAATCACTTTCTAGGTAAGCAAGTATCTTTCATCAGAGCGTAGCTCTGAGGTGGCGAAGCAAATGAATTCACTAGACATCGTGGTTTCGCGCGCACGATTCATAATGGAAGAGTTCATACAGACTATTACGCCCACTCACGTGTACCAGAAAAGTACTGTTGGTTCAAAGGTTATTTATTTAATATCTTTCATCCACCTTCCTTAGCCCTTAATGTTTGAACCTGATGAAACAAGTCTTATACTGAGTATAAACACAAATTGGTAAATCTTTAAATCAACATTAATATGTCTAAACTGTATTTTTTCTTTGTAATGTTGTAGACATCTGGGTCTATTGAACCGATCTAGAAAATTCGTTTACCAATAGAAATCTACGTTACTTGTAAATATTTTTAAGAAGTTTTTTTGGTTCTCTGATTTGTATAAGTAAGTCGACGAAAAACGGTGGAACGACAATGTTTCACACGAACTGTGGTCGTCTGTTCACCCACAAAGTAGACAGACGACCTTATAAAGGTCGCCAGAAGACGCAGCATGCAGGTCGCCTCCGATAGGTATTCATGGAAGTCCAATGGGGAGGCCTATGTCCAGCAGTGGACGTCTTACGGCTGAAGTGATGATGATGATCATGATTGTTTATCAAAAGTCGACGATAGCATATATCTTATTTTCATAATTTATAGGCAAAACAACGTTGAAAAATGTGTATTGTGTAAATGTAATGTAAGTCTAAATGTACCTGTATCCTGTAATGTACCTTCAAGATTGTCGATTCTCTCCTTAGAAATTGTAGTTTTTCCCATGGTAAATAATATTAAACATTTGGTTACAGAAAGCAAAAACTCATTCGAATGCCACAAAAAAACACGGCAATAAACGTGCCCATGACATTGTGAGTTTTTCATTTGTTTTATTAAAGGAATTCTATTTTGTAGTTTAAGCTTTGAAAACTTGCCATTTCTAAATAAACGAATTACCAATTATCATATTACAAATATATTTATCATCATCATCATCATCCTATTTAAGTCCACTGCTGGACATAGGCCTTAAATTAAAATTAAATTATTATTTTTTTTAATTTAATTAAATTTAAATTATTTATAGTAGGTAATTATTTATTATTTGGGTTTAACAACAGTATTTTAAAATGATAAACTAATCGTATAATTAACCGATAAAAAAGAATCTTCAAATATTCTTCTTGTCGGTTCAAGCTGGTCGCAATGGAAGGCTAAGAATGTGTATAAGTAACTTAATTTAATCTGTAGATAAAATGCACAATTTGGTGCGCTCGCACGGAGCTCTTGTTCAATTTGTATCCGTTGAAGTTTTCCTAGCCCTCGTTTAGTTTCCTATTATAATTCCTGCGTTATTTTCTTCGATATTGAATGTTCTCAATACTTCGTCCAATGAAAATGCTTATAGTTTTAAAACAATTCACGGAAAGGAAAACACTTACAACAATGGATTTAGTTCTTTTGTTAGAAATATTTGAACTGTGAATTTCTTCAGAGAATAGTTCACAAACTTGAAAATTCATTTAGAAAGCGTTTAATATTTTACTTTTATGTGATTAGCAGTAGCAATAGTGCATTTGTTTGTATAGAAACTAATTAACCATTCAGTTAAACAATATTGTTTGTAGTTATATTACTTAAAGTTTATACTTTTAATTTCAACAAATACTTTTAGTTTAAAAGAATAAATATCAATTTTAAATATATATTGTAAATATTTTTTTAAAGCAATCGGAACACAATATAACCAAGAAAAAGTAATAATATTACAACCATGTAACATATATTGCATGTTTTGTTTCTTTCTTTCGACTTTTTTTATATGAAGTGATGAAATATTGAAAGAATGTAATAAAATATTTTTTATATTTAAAAGTTTTATGTAACGATTCTTAAGATGTTTGAATAACGAAGTAAGACTCATTCTGCAATCTTTTATCTATAACTTTTTTTAAATGTATTGAGAGACAAACGGGCAAGAGGCTCACCTAGAATCCGTAGCCCTTGAGGGGCTGTGGATGTGTTGCTGGTCTTTTAGGTAGAAGGTCTAGAAGTTGTATTATTATTATATCGTGCCCTTGAAAAGACGGTAACTATCTTTTAATTAAAATGTTTATCTCTTTAAAGGCTGCATTCCCAACACGCACGCAGAAGAAAATACCTACTTTAGAACCAGAGATTCAGGAAATAATGGAGACAGAGAAGCAAAATATAGACCGAACTCACATAATAATAACAAGCAGATCAAATGCGCTAAAATCATTGTCTACCATTGTATTTGCCGTTTTGTTTATTTAATTATTTTTTAAACATTTTTTTTACCATTAAACCTATATTTTGTGAATGATGAACTTTCAATAAAAAATTTGAATATCAATTCTGAATTGTTATGTGTATCAAAATTAAAGCAAGATTTAAATTTGCGGCCATTTATGGAGTAAAGTTTTAGCAACCTCTATAAAAGACAAAATTTAAAATAAATCAATCCGAATTTTCGTTAATGTTGGTACACCTGTATTACGGTTGAAATGTAACAAATGTTTTCCTATTTTTACTTAAGTAAATTAAGGTCATATGAAAAATATGAAATATAATTCAATGCTTCATTTGTCTCTGTAAAAACCTTGAGTTATTCTCAAGGTTTTTCAGTGTTTGACAGCTGTGCATTACTTATTCCTGTTAAACGTACATGAAAATGTAAATTTTTAATTTAAATGTTGATTTTTTTTTGTTTAATCTATATAGGTATACGTCAAAAATATAAATAGTTTTAATAATTATAATCCAAATTGAATACCGTACCTTTTAGATTTTTTTTATTCTATAGCAGACGACGGAGCAGGTGGGTCTCCTATATGGTAAGAGAACACCGCCGTCCATGAACAACATCGCCTCAGTCCGCGTGTTGGTTATGTTACCGGCTTTAAGGCCCTCCGATATCATTACTCACCGTGGGAAACGCATTACAAATACGGTTTTACGCTGAGTATTCTGTGAACCCATAGTATCACTTCTTGCGAGCCGGCCGGTGCGTCAGAATATGCTTCAGCATGTCTCTCCCACAAAATTATTTTGGAATACGAGTGTAATTTTGCTTAATTATTAACGAAGAAAAATAATTATCTGTCTGTAATATTTTTTAATATCTCTGCATTTGTTAGTATGACAGATGCTGTCAATTTTTCATCGCTTAGAATTTTCGCTGAAAAATATGCTATATAGAAAATTATGATGTATATATTAATATGGGAAGAAATATATGTGAAATCTTTATTATTATATTAATGGTAAGGAGATAATATAATTTTCATTCAATTTTATACAAAAAATTAACAATAATTTTCAAAAATAATATAGTTTCGTAAAAATGGTCAAAAATTAATAATAAGTCGACCGAGCACTATTTAAAGAACTTATTTCCAGAACTTAGTTATTGATAAACTGAAGGTTCCTTCTTAGGCAGTGTCAAAACGCAACCAAATTCCATGTCCATGTCCAATGTCAATGTCCAGGAATTAATATTTCTTATTAAACGAAAATCAAATGACTGATTTATTTACATATATAAAAAAACATTGGAACTATCTTTTTATAACAACTCTCTGTTTCTGTCTGTTCACGTAATTAACCAAAATTTCTAGATCAAAAATGCATGATTTTTTTTTCTTGCAGTGTCCAATAGCAAATTTCCAAAATGCATTGCCCGAATTATCTGTAGACAGATGGACCTATAGGCAGCAGTCTTACGATGAAGACCTGCCATGCAGGAATATAAAACCTTCAACTCAGGATGTCATCAAGCGGTTCTACGCTATACTGCCATAGTACATATATAATTTCTTAAAAATATTATTATTGTTTTTCGACAGCGAAATTATTGGTTTTTTAATGGTAAAGCGACCATTTTCCATAGAGAAGACGCGTCTGTTCCGTTGTCCGCTATAGAATAAAAAAAATAATAGTGCATAAACGCTCTAAAGGTAATAGACAAATATCACATTATATTTACGCAATAAATACATTTTAGTTTTGACCGGGATCATGCAAACACAGCCTTCCTTCGCAAGTATCGAGGCAGCGTGCACGGTCTGACAGACACCGAGGACCTCTTAGATCGGGAGGCGGCGTACCATGCAGCAGTATTAACGCCACTTGTTTTCTTACATCAGTATAGAGATACCTGGTGTCTCTTGGAACGGGTTAGAATTCAACCTTTTAACTGCTCATCTGAAACTTGGGTTATTGTAAATCATTCATTTATGACTTAAGTCTCTCTAGATTAACTTATTATACAAATTTACAGCCAAAATTTAGACTAAACTAGAGACTATACTATAATTTACAATAAAAATTTCACCAGTGGGAGAGCCCTGCTGAGGCATGTGATTAAGGAAATCTGAGACTCTTAAAAATGTTGTTTTGTTATTGTAGTTTTTGTAATCTACAGTAGACAACAGAGCAGGTGAGTCCCCTTTACGGTAAGAGAACACCGTCGCCTATAAACAACCGCGCCACAGTCCGAGCATGGTTGTTTTGCCGACTTTTTACGCCTCCTCACGCCATATCCTCACTCACTCTGCGAAACACAGTATAACTACCATTTCACGCTGAGTATTTTGTGAGTCCGTGGTATAACTTTGGACGAGCCGGCCCAATTAGTGCGTCAGCATGGCTATCCCATGAGTGAAATGTGAGAGTGGAGATTGAACACGGGCGTGTTCAATGTCGTCTATGAAATTACAAATGACAAATTTGTTTGATTGATTTTAAGTTTATGTTTAAGTATTGATATTAATATATTCTGAGCACCATAAAGTGCAATATTCCTTTACAAATTGTCATACATACAGTTTATTATTTTGGAAAATGGTATTTTATGATATTTTTCAGTTCCACCGTGCGTTACGTCTGTACCAGATATCGCATCCAACTGAAAAACGATCAGCACTCAAGATTTTGCAAAACTTTAGAGCTGTTAACAGTAAGGTATAGAGCGGTGTATCTTACATACATTCTAGAAGTTAGAATTTAGAAACCAATAAGAATGAGAGTAGATAAATTTGTCTGTTTGTTGCACGCCTTTTCCAAAGTTCTTTTCTTAGTAGCCTTTTTTAGTAGTAAGGATAGTAGTATAACGAACTATATGGAAGGTGGGCAATTGAGCAGGAGGCTTACCTAGGATGAGCGGTCCTCTGCCTATGCACACTTCTAGCCCTGGCAGAGCCGCGGGTGCGTTGCACTTTCAGTTACGGAGATTATACCAGCTAGTTTGTAAATTACATTAATTAAATTGTTTATTATTAAATATTTGATTTGGTCCTACATCTAAATAATTATAATTTTTATAGGTGCGTAAGTTTGTCCTGGACTTACCTGGTGTACCCCCCGTCACGAGAACCACTTTCCTAATGGAGGAAGACGAAGAAGTTCAAGATAAGAAAGATATTAAATATTTGAAAGAGCTTATTAAAAATCTTGGATAAATTGTATGTTTTCTATTGTGTTGTAATTTTTGACATGACTTTGTGCTTAAAGTATGTTGTTGTTATGAAGTTTTTATTTTTGTATGAACAAAATGTGTTACTTGAGAAGTGTAGTATTTTTAATCAGTATATATCAATAAGATACGGGATTTGTTTTAGGGCGATGCTGGGGCTAGGTATGTCCATGAGCGGAGGAGTACTTTTCCCAGGTGAGCCTCCTTCTTGTTTGTCTGCCAATTATTAAATATTTCTAAAATGGGGTAAAATTCTACAAAAGAGGATCTTTTGATGTTGCCACAACAAAAAAAGTAGATAATAGTCAGGTAAGGTAGTTTTCATATTGTATAGCGGAAAATGGTTTTATTTCACTATGATTAAAGGAATACAGAACATTTTTCGACTACATTACATAATGATGATAAATTATTTTTAATGCAGACAGAGGTATGTTTCCGTTCTTATGTAACAGCTGTGCAAACGTGAGACTAAATGACGTCAATGAAATGAGAATAAAATATCTTGCATTATAGATAATAGTATTGATAATATTTTTCGTTGAAGAAGAAATTTATGCTAAGCAGGTCCACTTCAATTATGTCGCAATTACGTTACCGGTCTTAAAATTTTGAGAGCCTCGTAGCTCTGGAATGATTATAAAAGTGTACCATGAAGCGAGAGGTATGGAGTTCATGTCCCGGTCCGGACAATTATTATATTTATAATTTGATTTATAAATTATTTGATCTTTGGAAGGGCTTGACAGTGGCCGGGCGAGTGTCTTAATACTGTCGCTTTCAAAAAGAACCTGTGGAAAATCCATGCTGAAGCACTAATTGAGCCGGCTCGTCCGAAGTAATACCACGGGCTCACAGCATACTCAGCGTGAAACGGTACTTATACTGTGTTTAGCAAATTGAGTGAGGATATTATATTTCCTTATATTTGATTATAGTTCCTTAAAAGTGCCGTTTAAGCGACGTAAAGAGCTGAAAACGAAACCAATTGTGGCGCGGTTGTCCAAGGGCGGCGGTGTTGTCTTACCGTATAGAAGAACCACCTACTCCGTTGTCATCTATAAAATAAAAATTAATATACTCAGTCGTGGTATAATACCTCTTAGGAAAGTAGCCTAGGGCGTTTGAGGAAATGCCTAAAATACTCATTAAATTTCAAAGTTATATCTTATAACGTTATTTAAAAGAGCAGAAAGGTCACCTACAATAAGCGGTCCTCCGCCCATGGCCACCCCTACATCTTGCAGAGCCTTGGGTGCGATGCCTTTACGGAATAGGAACTCTGTTTATTTGAATGTCCCCAAGACGTAATTAATGGTTTGGCAAATATAGGTTTACTTTAATATTACTACCAGGCGTAATGAAATGTCGTTTCAAGTTAGCTAGCTGTAAACCGCACCAATTTCTGAAGCTGCAAGTTGCAACTGAACTGTCCGCATTGACACTGAGTAAAGTGTCTGAGAGTATTCGATTGTTTACCCCTTGGGGATCTTCTATAATAGTTAATCACTCTGTTCGGTTAAGTTTCCAATTGCTTGTGACTCAATTATAAACTGAAGTTGCAGTTAGGAAAAATATCAGAAATGTGTCAACAATTCATGATAAATTACATAAATTTTTAGGTACATTTACATGATATAAAGTCCTATATTCCCTGTGTGGGTTAAATTGGTCTATTCTAGGTCTATTCTAAACCTGAGGCAGGTGTCACATAGCTCCATGCTTTTGTGTTCTACATCTTCGACAACATAGTACGCCTTCAAGATAGGACTTACTTTCCTAGCAGCTTTGGTTTACAATCCAGAATTTGTAGTAGAAATGTCCAAACTATTTTCGTTTATCTTATAATTATTGTTTATTTTTAATAAAAATTTAAAAAGTTAAAAATTATCATCATCATCAATAAATTTATGAATATTCTTAGTAAATCTTAGTAAATTTGAGAGCTGCGGTCTTTGAATGTGAATGAAGTCCGGCCAATTCTGGTGCTAAGTCAATATAAGGTATTTTGAGATTTTTCTCGATAATTTTTATCCTGACGCTAAATTTTTGTATAAATAAAATCTCTAAGCCAAGTCGGAGTTTAACGCTCAGCACTAGTTAATGATAGGGACAGAGCTAATTGAATACTTGCCAAGAAATTGCGAAAGTTTGCTGCCAACTTCTTGATAATTTACATGAGCCCAGTTTTAAACTTGTTTAAACCATACTTATATTTAAAGTTTAATTTATTATTTAAGTAAAGATCTTAACGGAAAATAGTTCTATGAAATTAAGTTAAATATATAAATAAAGCCGAACCAAAGTGATTGACGTTGCCCGCCGTATTAGTAAGTCGAAGTGGCAATGGGCTGGCCACATCGCTCGAC
>DWCF01004472.1:0-16359 GCA_018230265.1 Delias oraia | reverse complement strand
ACGTGAGCGGAGCGTAACGCAGTTTCTTGAAGTGTCACCCGGCAAACCAATTTATAAGACGTTGTCACGTCAAAATTTCGTTAACAACCGCACTATTTTCGACTTCGACTACTTCTAATGGTAATGAATTAGCAGTAGTTGAAGGTTCCACTGTAGAAATACTTGGTTTTTTTGATAGTTTTAGGTGTTTTGATCAGGACATCATCTGGCGAGACAACGTTATGGAATTTTGATTTAAAATATTTAACTGTTTTCTTATAAGAAATATGGAGGTTTTGGTGTGGTTGAAGCAAATCTGTTTCTTGTTCTTTATAATATTTATTTGAACATTCGTTCCACTTTTGCGTTGGTTTGTTGCATTAGATTATTTTGAATATCGAAAAATTCACTTCTTCTAATTTAAGTTTTTATATTAATAATAATTTATATTAATAATTAAAATAATTAATGATATACTTATAGCTTTGCTCACTAAGAGTCTCTTGTAGTAGCTAGATCGGTAAAATAAGTCGCTAAGCACATCAAAAATCCGCTAGATCTAGCGACAAAGTAGTAGCTAGAACGGCAACACTGAGCAGTATTTTTTTATTCTATAGCGGACAACGGAGCAGGTAGGTCTCCTATAAGGTAAGAGAACACCGTCGGTCATGCGCCACAGTCCGCGCATTTGTAGTATTCCTGGCTTTTTACGCCTATTAAGTGGCACTTCTACGAGCCTCCGATATCCTCACTCAATGCGAAACACAGTACAAGTACCGTTTCACGCGGAGTATTCTGTGAGCCCATGGTCCATCACTACGGTCGAGCCATCCCAATTATTCCGTCAGCTTATGCTTCAGCATTGCTCTCCAACGGGTGCGACGGTATTAAGACACTCGCCCGGCCACTGTCAAGCCCTTTCAAAGACCAAATAAATTATAAATTAAATTATAATAGTCCGGACAGGGTTCAAACCCTATACCTCCCGCTTTATTGTACGTGAAAAAACCATTCAGCTACTGGGCTCTCAAAGTTAGCCTATTTAATGTAAAATAATTGACTTTTGATAACTTGCAGTGGTAACACCATAGTGCACTATTACTTTAGGCGTATAAAGGTTTATTTAATTAATTCCAGAACCATATTATATACAAACAACTAACAATTGGAGGTGTAAAAGTTACGTATAGGATTGTTGATTCTTTTTTGAAACTTAAAATTTATTTTAACCTAATAGATTTCTCGCAAAAAATTTTTTCTTATTTGGAAAGAAGAATGTAAAATATCACGAATAATATAAGTATCAGATAATAAAAACCATTGTTTTAACTGAACACTAAACTTAATATTTCCATAACTTAAAGCTGGGGTATTAATTACTACATAATTGACTATTTAATTATATTTTGGAGTAATACGTTATTGAAGAGATGGTTGGAAGTTTGTTTATTTTAAATTTACTTCATCGGCGAAAGCGATGCGTTTCTACATCAACTAAAACTTTAATATCTAAACAATTGGAATTGTGTAAAAAAGATACACAGCAAAAATGCAGAATATGCCTAAAAAATGGTTCTATTCGTATATTTGGAATCGGAATATCTGATGATATTTCTGAGCATTTGCGTGTATTCGCTGATATTGATATAGATCCAAATGACGACTATCCAAAATTTCTGTGTGAAGAATGCCACTCTCAACTCCAAAGTGCCATAGAATTTAGAGAAACTGCAAAAAGTTCTGATAAGATTTTACGTGACCTACCTTCAGATCATCCAGATACTTGCGAAGATAGGGATGATGTATCCTATAAGTCTGATTTTATTGAACAAAAAAATATAAATAATGAGAGTTATATTTGTGCAAAATGTGATAAAACATTTACTAAATTTGAAGATTATACAGAGCATATCTCTATAGACCATGAAAATGCTTCTTGTGTGTGTCCTATATGTAACAAAACATACAAAGAGATGTATTTTAAGCGACACCTATCTTTACATAATAAAGCAAAGTTTATATGTGATATTTGCGGCAAACATTCATTCTGTAGAGGTGTATTCACAAGGCATCGTCTTACACATTTTTATCATTTACCATTTAAGTGTTCACTTTGTCCATACAGAGGAAGGTTCCAAGAATCACTTAAAATACATATGCGCTCTCATACAGGTGAGAAACCTTTTCAGTGCACACAATGCCCATCTCGTTTTTTAACTAAAAGTAATCTTAATAAACATAGCTTAACTCATAAAGATAGTTATGATTTTAAATGTGAGTGTTGTGGAAGAGGTTTTCATAATAAGAAAGCTTATGATCAACATTGTTGGATTGACCATAGAGGAGTCAAGGAACATGTTTGTAACATATGTAATAAAGCATTTGGTTATCGAAAACAAATGATGAAACATCAATTAAAAGTACATAAGAGAGAGAAACTAAGGAGTGGTAGAATGCCAATTTATTTACAAGTACAACAAATGGAAAAAGAACAGCAAGGACATTCAGATACTCAAGAACAGTAGAATAATATACTTTGTATATTTTTTCCTTAAAAACTGTATGAATAATAAAGTAATATTAAATATTTTGTTATTAACAAATTATTTATTTATAATTAACAAAGCCTTAAAAAACATTGCCTGAGGTATTGAATTCCAATCAGTCAATTTATATTAATTCAAAACAGACAGTACAATATAATCAAAATTTTTAGTCTGAAATATATAGATTTAATTATTCTACTACAATTCTCTTATTATACCATAGTAATAGTACTGCAATAGTATGTCTCTTTTGCTTTTCAAAATTGTCATCATCCAATTTTCTCAATGCCTAATTGCATAGACATGTATATTATTTCATTATGGTATGTTGTTACACAATTCAATTACACCAAAATCATAAATAAAAATAGATTTAATATATATACTTTTTAGAGCACCTGAGATTGACATTTAAAATAAAAAATATAATAGCAATAATATTTAACATCAATTTGAATCTAGTTGCATTTTTTCCCCCATTTCTGAAAAACTAATTATTGATGGCAAACGAAGCTGAGGAGACCGTACGCAAGCTATCAATGCACAAAGGAGTTGTGGGTGTAGTTGTTGTGAATGGTGAAGGAATTCCAATCAAGTCGACATTGGATAACCATATTTCTGTGCAATACGCCGGTTTGTTAAGCGCATTAGTAGACAAAGCCAAATCTGTCGTTCGTGACCTAGATCCTTCCAATGACCTAACTTTTCTACGTATTCGAAGCAAGAAAAGCGAAATTATGGTTGCTCCTGATAAAGATTTCATTTTGATAGTTGTTCAAAACCCAGTTGAATGACGAAGACCTTCGCCCTTAAGGCGTTTATATTTAATGGGTGTATTATTTATTGTTCAAAAAAATTAAACAATTCCGATTTCAAATTACTTTATTTATTATAAATCATATGTTTTGACATATCTACCATGAATTACCTCGGAAACCTCGTGCCCTGTTTCCGTAACCACTCCGATCACCACCGCCTCGGCTACCAAAGCCTCCACGGTAATTGAATCGGCTCTGGTTACCAAAACCTCCACGGTTACCAAAATTACCATTCTGTCCACCTTGGTTGCCGCCAAAGCCAAAGACGCTTCCTTGATTACCCCCAAAACCTCCACGGTTACCAAAATTAACATTCTGTCCTCCTTGGTTGCCGCCAAAGCCAAAGGCGCTTCCTTGTTTACCCCCAAAACCTCCTCCAAACCCACCTCTGGGTCCATTGGTACCCCACCCTCGATAATTGCCCCTTTTCGGTCCATCTGGTCGGAATGTCGGCACAGATGTTTCTCTTTGTATACCGTAATCACCCGCCGTGAATTGACACAGATCTTTGACACAATTCAAAACCTGAAAAGTTTAATAGTACTTAAAAGGCAATTTTAATTTGACTTCACTCAAGCCCAGAAATAGCTTTTTAAGATTACCTTTTTTTCACTTGGCGAGAAATCTAAGGCTGCATCAGGTTCGGCAGCGGCTCTTTCCACAATACGCTCAATCGCAGGCCGCAGTGCTGCTATCAGCGCCGCCGTTCGGGGCGACATCTCAAAGTTGAGCCAATTGTCTAGGCGGATAACGTTGTCGATCTAGTAAAAAATGCCAATATTAATACATAGGCATTTATGGACGTGTTAATAACTATAGATACTAAGAATTATTCATTAACACGCCCAAATCTGAGGACAGTGAATAATCTCAGCCAGATTTAGCTTTCCTTGTGGTTCGTGTTTACATCAAACCATTAATTAAAACCTTAATACATAAAACCCCAACAATATCATAGTTTAGAACTCTTCAATTTGAAACTAACAGAGCTCCTTCTTATTATAAGAATTAAATTTATTCAATAATATAAATATTAATATATAAATATAATATATAATAAATATAATATAAATATTAGCTTCGTATTTTTTGATAGGGAAGTAATTAATTCCCTCGAAACAAGTAACTTATTTTATAAAATCTACAAAAAATGAGAACTTTATATACTGCTATACATATACAGCGTTAGTTTGTTTTTTTTATCCGAAACGGCTGTTCCGTTTCTGATGCATATTCAGTAGAACAGCTAAACAATTTTCTTTCTTCAGTAATTTTTTTATTTCTATCATTTTATCATTTGCCATGATTAAAAACATATAACTCAAAATTTCTACCCTCCTACCACCATGCCTTATTTTTAAAATAAAGAATGGACAATTGACAGTTTTCGCAACTAACGGCCCAGCCCTACACAAGAAGGTGAAAGTCTGACTCTTATATGGAGACATGATTGGCTCGTCTTTTCAAAAGGTAACAGGTAGGTTTAGATTTGTCAAACTCACCCATTCAATCTTCCTGCTTCCAAACAACAAGAGATGTAGAGGCGCCACCATGGTTGTCTGTTTGCAATTGATTGCCCGTGTACGCACTTTCTCACCAAACACAAACAGCGGGGAAGGGAATTTCTGCTCTTGGTTGCTGCAATTCACTGAAGTCTTGTGTATTAGGGCAGGTTTGCCCTCCGTTGTTAATACCTATAAATATATTAAACATAAAATTTGCTATGACTACCAAACGAAGTATTTAGCACTAATGAATACAGATACAGATAAGCCTTGAATTATTTGACGATTTAATTTCAATATCAGAAATTAATTACTCAATTTTATTTCAAAAGCATGTGCTGTCCCATGTTTGAAAAACTATTTTCCTTCTTATCACATTAACCATTACTCATATATTCAATTATAACGCACACCTAGCCATGGTTGACTACCATTATAATCAAGAATATTTCTTTGACAGTAATCGTAGCATCAATTGGTAAACAAATATGTAATTACTAGATACACGGTACGTGCTTCGCGACGTATTAAGTTTCAATTTGACAGCAAAACCCCATTACACAAATTAATTTGTTAAAAAAAATGTGATAAAAGAAGAACCACTCGACACATTTTGTGTAAACTTCACATAGACCGTCTACTAAGTAATCCAAACAAAGCGTAAACAATTGGTTTGGAAAGGTAGGCCCATTTTTGGTTTATAAATTTACAACAAAAAATTGCATCGATTTATTTACATTTTTGTAGATATATCTTCGGTGGTAAACGAGCAGGAGGCTCACCTAGGTCAAGCGGTCCTCCAGTCTTTGCAGAGCCGCGAGTGCGATGCCGGCCTTTAAGGAAAGTGTACGCTCTTTTCTTGAAGGTCTCCAAGTTGTAATGGTTTGATATGTACTATATACTTTCTAACATGAAAATAAATTTCATAACGTACCTTTCTTTTTCCCTGATGGAAACATACATTAGGATAGAGACCCATACATAATAGCGCAATGACAATATCAAGATGGTAATTTTCACCGCGCGGATTCCAATGCTGTGGAATACAACACTCCTCCGAGAAACCCACGGATGTTGTTAAAATATCTGTAATGAAAAAAATTTAACGTTACTAATACGTCAAGACATATATAAAATAACAGAAAATGTATACCATAATGTTGTATAATTGAAGATTTCTTAATATTAAATTAACATTGCAGCATAAGCATTTTAAAATTAGCTAAAACACATTTTAGTTTAATTTGACAGAATATGTTTGAATTAAATTTTTATTGGTTTATTATTTAATTTATTTTAGCGAACAACGGAGCAGGTGGGTCTCCTTTATGGTAAGATAACACCGCCGCTCATGAACAACCGCGCCACAATCCGCGCATTGGTTGTATTTTGCCGGCTTTTTACCCCGTTTAAGCGACACTTTTAAGGGCTTCCTATATCCTCATTCACTCTGCGAAGCACAGTACAAGTACTGTTCCACGCTGAGTATTCTGTGAGCCCGTGGTAACATTTCGGAGATTTTAAAATCATAAAGCTACGAGGCTTTATTAAAGTAAAGTTTCCTTTACTCACTGATAAGTTGGTACTTGGCTTCACAGGTAACCTTCAAGGTTGTGTGTTGTAAGCCCTTCCACTCACACCATTGCAGTTCAGCATCTTCACCTTTGCATTTCTCTCGCTCCCATAGCTGAAAAGTGTAACATTAAAGTAATTGATAATATTACTAGCAGAGGAGGCAGTCTGCAATCCAGCGTCTTCCGGCAGTAGCCGTAAAAATAGTAGTTTTCAATAGTAACAACTAGAAATGTTGTCGGTAGATGTAGACTTAACTACTAATGAGACCTATAAATATATGATGGTAAAAGAAAATGTATGTACACTATAAAAATACAAACATTGAAGTAAATAATTGACCTCAGAGGTCTGTATTTCAAATTGTGTGTATCTATGCTATCAGTATTTTAGTATGGTGTAGCTGACAACGGAGCAGATGAATCTCCTATACGGTAAGAGTAAAGCACTGCCTCCCATGTACATCCGCACCACATTCCGCGCATTGTGTTGCCGGCTTTCTGTGCCACTTAAGCGCGATATTTAAGGGCCTCTGATATCCTAACTCACTCATGGAGACACAGTAGAAACACTGTTTCAAGTACAACTACCATTCCACGTTGAGTATTGTGAGCCTGTGGTATCACTTCGAACGAGTCGGCCCACTTAGTGCGTCAACATGGCGCCCACGGGCGCATTTATATTTGGTATTTGTGAATAAAATTTAAATGATATTTGAATTTTTCTATAAATATACCTGAAAAGCGTTTAACATAGCGACGTGATCCGAGGCTCTGTTGCCTGCAAGCGCTCGCTGGTGGTTCGCCAGCCGGCGCCGCCCTTCGACGGCAAATATTTCAGGGAACGTAGTGGAGTTCGCTGCCATTGTCGTTAGGGCATCGCCTAAACCTAACACGAAACCCAGCACCATCATTTTGCCGAGACGGGGTTCTAAAAACAAAATTAAACAATCACATTAAATTTAAA
Source organism: Delias oraia (assembly GCA_018230265.1). Taxonomy (NCBI): domain Eukaryota; kingdom Metazoa; phylum Arthropoda; class Insecta; order Lepidoptera; family Pieridae; genus Delias; species Delias oraia. Next base: position 8,973 of record DWCF01004472.1, on the reverse strand, counting down.
ATATAATAATAATAAAAATCAGGGATGTTACGGAGCTACGGCTCAGGTTACGTTAAGTCGGAATTTACGATTATTACACCTTCAGTTCCGACACTTTTAAATCGAAGGCCGAAGTACAACATAAAGGCAGCGCGGGACGTGTTAACGTCACGAACAGCCTCATTCATGTCGCGACCGGCCTTGCTCTGTCTACCACTACGTGGGTTAGTTAGATTACGTCGTAAGTTAATTTTTCACTTGTTGTAAAATTGTTAAGCACAAGACTCGCTCATAAGTTATAGATTTTTTTGTAGTTTTGATATTTGCGGCTTATTATAAATAAAAGTGATTTGTTTTTATGTTAGAAACTGAAACCTAAATCAAGTTGTATTTGGAACAACTTCATTGAAGTTAATTCCGATTCGGCAAATTGCAGGTAAACAGTGTATAAAGACGTACTCGAGAATGGGAGGTACGACGTCGTTAAAAGGCCATTTCAAGTCTATCCGTGCCACTGAATATGAATAACTAACGTTATTTTCATTGTTTGTGTTTTATTTTATAATTAAAATAAACAATGACTAAAAAATATTTTATTTGTCCTTAAATAAATATTTTCTCTAATGTAACCAATTCTGACCCTGCCTCCGCGTACGATAAATAAATTTAAAAACTCCGACTCCACCTTCGGTTCCTATAAAACTACCTCCGTTACATCCCCGATAGATAGTACCTAACAGTACTTTTGTAAACTTATACACAACAAGATATCAAATAAAAGCATCCAAACAATAAGGAACCAGGTTGAATAGTGAGCAAAATTTAAAATTAATTTATCAAAGAAAAAATGTGATCAAAACCATAAGCGATAAAACTAAATATTTTATTTTATACTTTCCAGAACCTAAAAACTCTGATGTATTGCAATCAATTAATTACTACTCGCATCATAATTTAACTATTTTAGAATATAAAATGTTACTAAGTATTTCTGAACACTTACTTGGACTGGCCGAACGGAAACACGACTCAGGCGTGAGTAACAATTGTCTGCATTCAAATAATAGTCCACATAGATAACTTACTATACACATTAAAGTATAGACTTACCAATAGGCAGTTTAGCTAATATAGTGCCGAGCGGTGTCAGCGCATCATTGGAATCCAAACAGCCCAGCTCTCGTAACATAGCTTCTGCTTCAATAACGGCATCGAGCGGCGGCGGTTCGGGGGCCTTCGATAGGAAGTGACCTATGTTACCCAACCGAAGGAGCTTAATACTGTAAAACAAGGTTTTAATATGAAACGTTAAATAATCAAAACGAACAATATATAAAAAGTGATAATAATGAAACTAAGTTTGAGACCAATCAATGAGTTAATGTTATTATTGAGAAAACGCATGATTTTTGAAGACCGACAACGCACCCGCAGCTCTGCAAGGACTTAGGGTGTCCATGGGCGGAGGATCGCTTATCCTAGGTGAGCCTTCTGCTCGTTTCCCACAGTTTCAATAAAAAAAGACTAATCTTCTTTCTGTTTTTTTTATCCCAATTATGAATCATTTAAACTAATTCCTTAATTAGATAATTCTAATTAATTAATATTTGTTAGTTCGATTTCAAATACACAACTTTCACATCAACATGCAGCCATTCCAATAATATAGTATCTGGATGAGATTTAAACATACCTCAGTGCCAATTCGTGTAAAGGCGTACGGAACATTTCAGCAGTTAAATGTTCGTCAAGTCGCTCGTACCGCGCCCGCGAACACAATGTGAAACACACGCCCGCACGTACACGGCCGGCACGACCTTTTCTCTAACAAGGTAATCAAATATTAACAAAAACTGATAAATATATCCGAATATACAAAAGAGTTTTATCTTTGTTTAGAATATCAATGAACATCCTGGGAGAGCCGTGCTGAAGCATATGCGGACGCACTAATTGTGCCGGCTCGTCCGAAGTGATAGCACGGGCTCACAGAATACTCAGCGTGAAATGGTAGTACTTGAATCTATGCTTCTACTGTGTGAGTGAATGAGGATATAGGCGGCCCTTAAAAATACCGCTTAAACGGCGTAAAAATCTGGCAAAACATGGAAAGAGCGGATTTTGGCGCAGTTGCTCATGGGTGGCGGTTATCTGTTACCATAGAAGAGACCCACCAGATCCGTTGCCCGCAATACCTATTATAAAAAAACTAAAAAATACCTGTTCAAGGTTCGTCCGACTGGCCCAGACAGTCGCATATGAGGTCATGTTGTTGTGTGATGTGAAGAGTTTCATTTTTGCTTTACAAGAATCGATAACATAGACCACATCATTTATGGTAATTGACGTTTCCGCTATATTGGTTGACAGGATCACCTTCAAAACATTAGAAATAGAGGATATAGGAAACATATTTATAAAACTGGAGAATATTAATCAAATTTGAAATGGAAACGGACAAATTTAACATACTATAGACGCTTCAACATTTAGGCGCGCTATTCAATGCAGATTCTGTAAGAAATTATTGTATGGTCTTTTTGATATATGTTTCAAATATGTACTTTTATATAAAAAACTCAAACCTTAGTAATATCTGGTGGTGGTGTAATGAAAACTTTCTTTTGGTCTTCTCGGGGAATCTGACTGTGGAGTGGTAGAATAACAAATTGGTTCTGGTCTCCAAAGATTCTGTGCTGATGTAAATGCTTCATCAATGCAAATATTAGGTTCCACCCAGGAAGAAAAACTAGGATAGCACCGTTTTGGCCAAGATTATGTATGTGAAGAAGAATGGCTTCAATCAACTCGAAACTCAGCTGGAAAAATAAAATACCCATTAAGTAATAATGTAATTAATATATATTTTTTTATAACTAGCATTTATTTCTTAAAAATGTATATATGGAAATTTAAAAATGAAGTAAAATCTGAATTAGCAAAATGCAAGAATATATATTTTGGAATTAATTACTATACAGAAAAAACTGTTTCCTTACCAGTTTCTTATGTTATGTGAATATACCATTAACGAATATATATTTGAAAATATTTTTAAAATTGCTTTTATACAATTGTAAAAACATATAGTATTATACATACGTCTTTTTCCGATAACTTTGACATTGCTTCAACTGTTTGTGGTGAATAATTGTTACCGAGTTGACAATTTTTATTCAAATCTTCCTCTTCCTCTCCAAGACCTACAAACACAATTATACAAATTTATGTCAGCATGGATTTAAATTATTATTATTTAAATTAACTTATAAATACTAATAAATATTTACTTTTATAATGAAAACTGGATCAAAGTATTTGAAGAACTTTTTGATTTTTTGAGAATTTATTGTTTTTTTTACATTTAAGTATTAACTATAGGTTATGGGTAGGAAATGTGTAATTTTAGTTTATTTTTAAATTTAAGACTTGGCACAAGACATCACAGACCTTCATCGTCGTCGTCATCATCATCATTACGGCTGGCTCTCTTGCCGCTTGACTTCCGTTTCCTTGTCTCTGGCGGTGGCATAAAGTTAGTCAACTCTACGCAGTCCTCAAGGAAATATTGTTCCACTGGATATGTACGACCAGGGATCTATAATTTTGTTTTTTCTTAAATTATAATCTTGAGACAAGCAAAGAAAAAAAGGCTCAAAAAAGAGCGTATCCCTTAAAGACAGGCTACGCACCCGCGGCCTAGCAAGGGCTAGCAGTGTCCATGGGCGGAGCACCGCTTATACTAAGTGAGCCTCCTGCTCGTTTACCACCGTTTCCATAAAAAAAACCATTTTAATAGAGAAATACACGTTTTCTTGATTTACATTTTTTATTGTATGGGTAACAGAGCAGACGGAGCTCCTCTGTGGTAAGAGATCACAGCCACCCATGTTGCTTTAGTGGTATAATTTGAAGATCCTCCGATATCTTCAATTACTCAGAAAAACACATCCATTCACACCTCTTATTCATATTAAATCAATATTATAATCTTTGTATTACATTATTTATTTTCATGTGTTACCTCAATAACAGGACAGTTTCCGAAGTATTTGACAAAAAGAGTGGTGTCGACGGTGGCAGACATAAGAATTATCCGTAGATCGGGGTACGTATGGGCCATGTCACGTAGTAGGATGAGAGTGAAGTCTGTATCTGCATCTCTTTCGTGCACCTGGAAATTACCAGTATTATGATCAGCATTGTTCAAAAACTACAAATGTAATTATTAACGGACAACAGAGTTTTAATAAGGGTGAAAATATTTCGCCTTGGTATGCAAACTTGCAGTGCAATCAATGAATTGAAAAATTTAAAAGTATTTAGCGACTGCTATAATTATAATTACTTATTTTAAACATACTTCATCAACAAGGACATGGCTGACACCGCGCAGGCCACTTTCCAATTTCCGAAGCAGCACTCCCACGGTGCAGAATAATATGGATCCGTAAGGACGCGGCAAGATCGACTCGAATCTCACTGAGTATCTAAACATCAAAATAAATATAATTATTTTAAATTTAAATAAATCCAAAATACATATAATTACATAGTTTTTATAATCTTCTAGACCCAATCCGACTTTGGGAGCTTCAAAACAAGAGCGTACCTATCACTAAAAGGCTTCAACGCACCCGCGGGCCATTTATGACGATCGCTTATTCTAGGTGACATTCTTGCCTTCATTTTCATAAGAAAAGAAAATTGTCGGCTTATATGCATATAATGTTCTACTAGATGCTCGAAATCTCTAAAGCAAAAATATTTTCGGTCGTAAAATAACACAAGCTAAAATATGTTATATATTATAAAAAGAAAATATATTTTTTGATATCTTTATTATAGCTGACTGGTAAAGCAATATAAATAAAAATGTGACAGATGTCATAAACATTTTATACTAAAATAAAATATCAATTTTTAGAGCAACACGTTGGCGTATTTTATTTACGATTCATAAAAAAAACTAGTGTTATATATGTCGCAGTCATCTGGTTGAATCAGCTATTTTATAGAATGACTAATGGAGGACTTTGTCAAGTAACATACGTTATTTTTTATAACAATAACGTTCAACGTCTTGACTGAACGTCATTTACCGTAGTAGTTGAATGAGATATTAGGCTAAAAGATATTTAGATTAAGTATGGTTTGGTTAGGAATAGTTAAATCCATCCTATCACACTATTCTATTACGAAAAGGTCACTTTAAAGTAAAATTAATGAATAAAATAAAATTTATCATATAAATTCAACAAATTGCTATCAGCTGTGCGAGCTGCTTGACGCCATATTTGTTTTGATGACTACTAACGCCGCAGTGGGATAAAAATGAACTAAATTTCATTCACTTGACTGATTTTACGTCCGCTCTGTACAAAGCGCTATGCTACAATCCGCTAATTAGTTGGACGTTGAGTGATGCTTGTTCATTTCCAGTCATTTAACTAAATGTCATCATTCAATGAACGCTATAGTCATTCAATCAAATAGCGGATCCAACCAGATGACTGCGACATATATAAACCTAAACGATTCTCTATTGTTCAATGAAGATATTAAATATTGTTAAAAAAAATTATTATACACATATTTCATCAACAATATCACCAATTTTTACATCAAAGTACCCAGTATCATTACACTAAATTAATATAATATAACCGACAAGCCGTGTGGATATCGGATCAGAATAGTACTACTCCCCGTTTTCTTATTGGGATGTGGTACGAGGCGACTAAAGGACATTTCACAGGAGGGTGGGCAGCAGTTCCGAGTACAGTAGATGTTCTGGGATCACCAACCCGCCTGCCAAGCGTGGTGATTAAGGCAAAACACCCCCCATGTTTGGAGAAGGCCTATGTCCAGCAGTGAACTTGATAGGCTGTTGATGATATCCGACAAAAAATACATAAACTTCCATTTACGCACCCAATACTATTCCCAAGCTCTTCGCATCGCTCAGCTGCCACCCTCTCAGACACACTAACAGCCGATATACGGCGCGGTTGTGTGACACATATGTTTGCCCATGCTCCCTGACCACTCGCTATATAGTCGTCCAGTATGAATTGACACACCTGAAAAAATGTTTTATATATAAAATAGGTCTAGGCTCTTTTACTCTTTTTAAGCGAGTGAGGATATTGGAAGCCCTTGCATTGATTATTTAAAAGATAACCATGTATGGCCATGTGCCGCTTTGCCAAACAATTGAGATCAGTGTAGCGGAACATACAGCTTTATTTGCATGTTTTGACTTTTTATTGCCTGATATTATTCTAAAACATAAATTTATATTCTTAAGGCAACACACTGAAGCTGTAGAATAAGCTAAAACCATTCTAGAACATAAAAAGCTTGAAAAGATTTAACGAGCTGGCAACACAACTAAAGCAGTGGCGCGGTTGTACATGGGCGGCGCTGTTCTATTACTAAAGACGAGACCCCGCCTGCTCGTTGCCCGCTAAACCATAGAAAAGGGCATATACCTGCGTTGTTTTTCCACAGCCTGTATTACCCCTTATAATAATGACTGGATTGTCATTAATCGCCTCCATTATTTCCGATTTCATTCCATTAACTGGCAATGATTCTCTTTCGCGCATACTGTCCTGAAAAAAAAAACCAATTTTGTATTAAGTTTAATTACATTTATAATATTATCTCTTAACAAATTCAATTTATGATATGTATGGATTAAGTGAGGTGTCCCTGTGACTTCAAATTCAGGACATCCCACAATATTATGTCCACTGACAACAATTTTTTTTATGATATAGTGGACAACATAGCAGATGGGTCTCCTATATTAAGAGAACACTTCTGCCCATGGACAACCACGTCACAGTCCATGCACTGGTTGTGTTGCCGGCTTTTTACGCCACTTATGCGGGATTTTTAACGGCCTCCGATATCCTCACCCACTCAGTGAAACAACGTAGAAGCATCGTTTCAAATACTATTACCATTTCACGCTGTGTATTCTGTGGGCCTGTGATATCAAGTCATACAAATCGGCACAGTTACTGCGTCAGCATAGCTCTCTCACGGGTACGACAGTATTAAGATACTCGCCCGGCCACTGTCAAGCCCTCGTAATTTCTAATAGTCCGCACCGGGATTCAACACTAATTTAATCAATTAGCTATGAGGCTCTACGTTAAAATGAAATCATTTTAAATTACATGTATACTAATACGAACCTGATACAGGCTACTGTTCTGACATAAGTCTCGATGAAGATTCTCTAGCTCAGCGCTAATTGAATCTAGAGTTGTTGTTGCCAATGGCCCTTCGTCTGTAAAAATAATGATAATACATATATAATAAGGCAAACTAGAAACAAAAGTTTTTTTTAAATTCTAACTATTTCTAAATAAAGTCACCCATTGCCCGATGTTTATTTTAATTAAATTATTGTATTCCGATATATCCTACTAATATTATTTGCCTACTATATTTGTGGTTTAGATGGTTGGATGTTTGTTATTCTTTCACGCAAAAACTACTGAATGGATTTTAATGATATTAATAATATAGCTCTTACATCAGAATAGGATATAGGCTATTATTTATGAACATATTGTATGAATTGGACAAAATATAATAGGTGGCGCATCAAATAGGGCGACGTCAGCCGAGTCCACTAATATGTTTCAACTGTATCATGTTGCATTTCAATTTAAAAAATACGTGAATATTTTAATTTGCAGAGTGACCAATTGCAGGATCAAATAGTTGGGCCTAAACACAACTTGACAAAATTCTTGCGGTTGGTTCATATCATGGGAACCGCGGTTTTCGGCAGACTGTCTGAGGCGGTTAAAAATGGAGCTTCCGCCCCAATAGTTAAGTCACAATAAAGCGGTGGCTGTTGCCAGTGCCGTAACTAGGGCGGTGCCAGCAGTGCCCAGGCACAGGGCGCAGAAATGAACAGACTAGTATCTAGTTTTATCTCATACATGGTAGCTAGTAGTAGTAGTAGGTACATTTTGTTTTATTGTGAACATGCTGTAGACGCGCCCTACTCTACTATCTATACCCTAATCGCATTTTTTTTGAATTAACAATTTTTTTAAATGAAATATACCAAGTATACTCATATAGTTTGGTAAACAATAAATAGATATATTTATTTGTATGCAAATTTGTACATTTCATTTGCAGAGCCTGGTTTGAGCAGTTTTCAGGGGCGCAGTTTTGAAAGCTCGCACCAGATGCATAATAAGCTGGATACGGCACTGGCTGTTGCTAGAGGTCTTTTATAGCGTTGTGTCAAACTTCCAACTGTTTCCAACGTTGTGTAGAACAAATATATAATTTAATGTAAAAAATAACTTTTTTTGTTATAAATAAATGTATTGTATCTAGAAACTCACCGATATTACAGGCAGTCCAAGCATTCCAATTAGCTTGGGGAGGCGACCACGAGACAACACCAGACGTGGTCTGCTTCGCTTCCTTCATTGCTTTAATTCGATCCAATTGCATTATCGTAACTCCTTGATCTGTAGAGTTCTCTTGCGGTGCATTCACATCTACAGGCTCGATTCCCAACTCTGAAGCGACGCAACAAAGTAAATATTACTATCATTTACATCAATACTAATATTATGCTGTTCCAGCGACGGGGCAGCAATAAGGGCCGAGTGTTGCCCAGTCACAAATTGCGTGTACAATTAGTTGTGCCAAAGTATAACCTGGCAAAATCTTAGTGGTCGATTTACATTATGGGCCTCGCGGTCTTGGGCAGACTGTCCGAGTCGGTTAAGAATACAGCTTCCACCGCTATCCGCTTCCATATTTCAGCGCAGAATGAAGCGGTGGCTGTTGCTAGAGGCGTCGCTATAGCGTGGAGGAGACATTCATTTTGTAGAACAAATATATATATATATATGTATAGTGTAAACTACATGTAACGTCCCTCGATTTAATGACAAACTCCCTAAAGCGTCGAAATCAATTGGCTTTAGTTGGTTTAGCTTGTCT
>DWCF01004471.1:0-16360 GCA_018230265.1 Delias oraia | reverse complement strand
AGGCGGGTTGGTGATCGCAGAACATCTGCTGTACTCGAAAGGGCGCTGCTGCACACCCTCCGGTGAAGTGTCCTTTAGTCGCCTCTTACGACATCCCATTAGGAAGCCTGGGAGTGGTACTATTCTGATCCGGTAATCACATGGACAGTTGCTACTGTACCAGTAGTAAATACGTAAAATAAACTTGCCTATCGACTTGAAACTATGTTAATTAAATTACCGTAGTTGTTGGAATTTATTAAATCACAAGCTTAACTAAAACACGATACAAAATCGGATTGATGGCGTAAAAAAATAAAAGTTGAACTTCGTTTAATTAGATTCTTTGTAGCGTTGTATTTTTTTTTCACCTCACCTCACCTTAACGGTCCTGTAATGAGAAAAGTTTAAATACTTAGACCGTCGCGAAGATCGTTTTCAAGAGAATTTGTTATTTACAAAATCGTAGGCGAATTTTGCCAATAAAATGTTTTTTTTAATAAAAACAGTGGCAAACGAGCAGAAAGCTTACCTAGGATAAGCGGTCCTCCGTCCATGGACACCCACAGCTCCTGTAGAGCCAGTAGCGTTGTCGGCCTTTGAAGAATAGGTACTTCCCCAAATTGTACTGACTTGGAAATACCTCTGCGTGGCTGATTCTTTCTCGACGTTCGATGATGCAATTTATCTGCAGGTATTAATATAAATAGACATAAATTCAAAATAAATAAAATATATCGACGAAGATAATATTAAAATTTACTAAATTGGTGGTTTTTGAATCTAACTTCTTTTACGTGACGCGATATCTAATTTTTCTTCTCACAATAACAAACACAACATAAGAATTATTAGCAACGGTCCAGCCATTCGTGCATGATGATTCTGCCAAGGAAAATAGGAATTCGTTTATATAATAATGGATATTCATCCCTTGTCTGTTATATAAAATATTTCAGGAATTGTTTCACGAAAGGGTAGTACAAAATATACAAGTCAATTATGTATGTAAGGATGGGATAAATTCTTTCTCTCTTGGCTGTCAATAAAGCCCATGAAAGTTAAATATCACAATCGTCACTTTGGAATGGTTCCTTTAAATTCCTCTATAAAATCCGTTTTCGAAACTAGCGCCTCGTTCTGGTTTTGTGTTTGAATTTTATATGCATTTTTGCTTAAGAACATCTCAACGTTGAACCACTATGAAGAACTACTACGAACACATTTAAGCTGTGCACTAAGAAAATAAAATTTTAGTTTTTTAATTGTAATTTGAAAGTTAAAAACATATCAATAGAATACAAAATTTCATCTGAATCACTTTGATGTTTATTGTTTTACAACTGAGCGTATTTCAAGCATCTCGTGCCGCACACAATCACTCTGAGAAATAAGCTGCCTGCAGAGGAATTTCCAAACGAATACTACTTGGGGACCTACAAAAGGGTATCTATCCATAAAAACTCAGCAACGCACCTGCGGCCCTGAAAGGGCTAATGGTATCCATGGATGGAGGACCGCTTAGCCTAGATTAGTATCCTGCTTATTTGAGGTCGTTTTCACTAAAAAAGGTTTCAGCTTAAAAGATTTTTTTTGTGTTTAATGCTTCTTTTTATTCTTCTATATATGTTTCACGAGTATTGTAAAACAACAATGTTCAGACCGTTTATTACAATTTCATTTTATATAGATGTTTCATTGAGTTTCCGTTTCGTTCCACGTCTGTTTGATATGCAAACTGTTTTGATGCCTATGCTAAGTACATAAAGTCTAAAATCGTTTATTACTCGGGTTAGGTTACATTTTTTCACTCTGTTTATAGGTTATACGTTTTTATTACATCTTGAGGTGAAATTTAAGAAGCTTTAAGCCGGGATTCGTTTTTTATTTCTCTCTTACAATTTTGTGCGATATTTTATGATAATACGCCGAAATTGGACATTTATGCGATGACGTTATTGTAAACTACAAAATAGTTAATATTATAAAGCTACCCACGCATCCGCAATGAAGCTTAGATCACCAGAGCTATCTGCTCATTTACCTCCCGATTTCATAAAACAAAAGCTATTTAAAGATAATGAAAATATGTTGCGAATATATCTGATGCAAGCTCCAAATAGCCAAATATGCAATTTTCTCATATCAAGTTTGGTAATTAAACGTGACGTCATAGGTATTGGGTTCGACCTCCAGACTGAATAGGATTAATTTGCGATATTCTTCGGTCTCTAGATGCACATAACGGTAGCCGTATGAGTGTCTTAGTATTGGAGAGTAATGCTGAAAAATATGCTGACAGAAAAGCTATGTCGGCTCGATAAGAAAGATACCACGAGCATATAGAATACCAGCGTGAAAGAGTACTTGTAATATGATACTGAATGATGATACCTGATGCCTATCAAGCTATACCTACCACTAAAACGGCGTAAAAAACTAGCAAAAGTCAAAATGCAGGTTGCAGCATGGATGTCAATGGGCACGGGTGATTTTTATCATCAATGTACTCACCTGCCCATTGTCCGCTATATAATAATAATAATTTGAATCAGTGCAGGTGGAAGAAGTTCATTTATGTCCTTCTACTTACAATTACGCTCCACTAGTGAAGTTTTACATATCTGTAAATTTAATCTTTTAAAAAGCATATCAATACTTTTTCCATATCACCTATGTATGGGTTGTGCGGATTCGGGACTTCGAGCTTCTCCTTTAACCAACTATACTGAATTTTAAGTCGCCATTGTATTGTTAAAAATAGGTATAAAATGTTATGACTTGTAGATTCACAGTTGCCGTGTAAAAACATAATTAATCGCTCACAGGAAATTAGGTGATTTGTATTCAGCTCGAGTAAGGGCCATAAAATCTGTTTTTTTGTATTTAATTTACGAAGCGAAAAGCAACATCCAACATCAAAGGGTTCACTAATTAAATATTGAACATAGTCTTTTGTTTCACAGTACATTACTCGTCTAGCTGAAATCCGCTTAAAATGTACATTTTTGAAGCGGAAAATTATCCTTGCAAATTTATTTCTATTAATACAATTTAGACGACATCTTTTTCGAGTTTTTATTTGTAAAAAAGTAACGAAAACGTGGCGGAATATAACTGACTTAAAGTTAAGAGCTATTCTAGTGTTCTAGTTACCAGGTTCGACATATGGTTAGGAGAGAATTTATAAAGCCTGCATTATCATTGAAAGGATCAAGAAACTGACTTAATACAGTCACGCCCGTCGCAGAGCCTTCTTTATTTAGTGACGTATTAATTCAGCCATTTTCTCTGGAGTTATACCAAGAGCGCGCAGAATAACAGCAATTCCTAAAGTGTTTTTCTGACTGAATGAGAACACCGAACTTCCATCAAGTTTTAAATCCGGAAACACATCCAAATCAAGAAGTTCAACGTGATTGTCCAAAGGGGGGTGATTTTGAACCATCAGGGACCCAATTGTGTAAAAATACATCTTTTTCTACATAAAAACTGTTTTAAATGAAACACATTTTATTGTATAATTAATATATTATACATATACATATTATATTAAATTTTATTTAATGATCGTAGCGCCACTGTCCGCGCATTGGTTGTGTTTCCGGCTTTTTAAGCGGCACTTTTAAGGGCCTCCTATATCATAACTTACTCTGCGACAAACAGTGCAAGGACTGTTTCACGCTAAATATTCTGAGAGCCCATGGTATCACTTCGGACGAGCCAGCCCGCGTCAGTAACGCGTATAATTATTTCTACGCTACGTACACCTGTATTTCTTATATAAGAATTATATCTGAAAGTAAAATAGTAGAAGAGGTTAGTTAGAAAAGCAGAAATTAATCGTAATTCAACGTTTTATATTCAAATGTTATGTTAATATTGGATTATGGAGTGACCGTTTCTATCCCAACGTCTAGGAATGGCTTGAATACAAATTATCCTTACTGATTTATTGCAAAAAGTATGCGATTCTAAATATTTTATAAATAAAATTATACATTTCAACTATACAAATTATCTTTTTATTGTATTTTGTGTATATGGAAAGTGCTGAAAACTAATACTCCGCAATTTGTGGTTCGAAATACGGCCCATCAAGAACCTTCTTAAGTTTCCTACTTAGATTCTTAAAGTCTTACTTAGAGCCTACATTTTAAGTCCTAGTAATATGTTTGGAGTGAAAAAAATATGAATCGCATTCAATTCAGATATCAATTACGACAGATGTGTTTCCAAAACAATCACTTACGTTACTTGAATATAAATGCTTGTTCAGATAATGCCTCTTCAATGAATCGCTTGTACGTAGAGATATCGTTTTGATTTCATGTCTTCTATAATCATTCATTAATAAGCTGAGATATTATTATACCGAAAGACGCTAGGTGCAGGTCACCTCGGACAGGTATTTATGGAAGTCCAAGGGAGAGGCCCATGTCCAGCAGTGGACGTCTTACGGCTGATATGATGATGATGAAGCTGAGATATTTTAAATTCGGTGCTTTGGAGTTTGATATATTTCTGTCACTTATAAATCGCATTTTTTATAGTTAATGGAAGATCAACAAGTAGAAGGCTCATCTAAGATAAGTGCTACAACATATGGAGCACTAGCTAGGCCACGGTTAGGTTGCTGGCCTTTAAGAGATAGGAACGCTCCTTTTTTGATGATTTCGAAGTATTCGTTTAGAAATACCGTTACAGGCAGCTGATTCCACCGCGGCGGTGAGCTGAACAAAATGCCTTAAAACGCTCAGTTTTGGAGTGACAAACATCGAGATACTACACTACTAATATAGAAAAGTGTTTCAACGCCCATGGACGATGGTAGCTCCCTCAAATGGTTCACGCTCTTCAGGTAGTCTCATTTTTTGAAGGTCTCCAAGTCGAAATTGTTCCTTTACAGATTAGTTCTGCTATTAAATGGAAAATTAATTTTTGAAATTTGAAAGGACAGGGAGCTTTATCAAAGATTTTATCTTAGATAAATAATCTGAAATTGATTCGAATGTAGAGTATTAATTAATAATCCTATACAATTGTTGATATAATTTGATAACTTCTTCGTTTGTTAATTATAATATCACAAATAATGCAAAAAATAAATACATTAATAAAGATATTAACTGGCCATAAAATATCTGAGTAACGTAGCGATCAATACAAATCAAGGGACCTCAAAAAAAGAGAGTACCTATTTGTAAAAGGCCGGCAACGTACCCAGCTGGGACTAAGAGTGTCCATAGATGGAGGACCGCTTGTTATAGATGAGCTTTCTGCTAGTATGCTGCTGTTCATTAAAAAGCGATGATGTTAAATTTTATTTATTTTACGAACTATGAACTTTTTTAGTGCTCATTTAAGGTCTAATCAAATAATATTTTTGATTTTGAATTTACTAAAAATTACAAAGTTTGGAATGTAGGGCATTTTAATAATTCTAAAGTATACACCAAGTGCTTGCGAAAACCAATTATTATTCAAATCAATTCTAATGTTCTAATATACAACCAATTAAGAAAATAAATGATATAATTACAAATAATAAAATGGCATTTAGCTTTTACATATCGCGGCATGTTTAAAAATAACATTTTCAGATTCAGATTGATTGCTTTTTAAGGCGACGCATTTATCGGATTCGTTTATTATTAAATTTTTTCGGTAAAATATAATTTCATTTTCACGTTACAGAAAATGAAATTATTTTTATTTATTTTACGGTTAAATCAACTATTAATTATATAATATAATATAAAAATAAATAGCGGAACGGAGGAAAATGAGAAAACGTCTAGGCCAAACGCTCCCTTGGCAGTCCTTACTGGGCCGCGGGTGCGTAGTTGGCCTTCTAGGTATAAGTACAATAATTAAAGCCAAGTGATATTTATTTCTGCTATATTTTTATATAAGACTAATTTTCTGTTTACAAATTATATAAAACACAACTATATCATAACATAACTCACTTAAAATATAAAAACGACTTTTAAAGTCAATTATTAAAATTTACTATCCCTTTGATAAAATTTTCTTATTAATTTTATCTATTTTAAACTTTTAACAAAAAATTCCGTATTTTCTATGACGTTTGTCATATTTTATACGTTGCTTTACCAGCCAGCTAAACATATTAAAGGAATATATATTATTTACATATGTTGTACTTTAAAGAAGGTCGTTGCCAAAGAAAAGACATATTTGAAATAGAATCTCTTTCCGAGTCAGTCCCTCATGTCTGAGGACTGTGGTGAGCACTAGGCATGGCCATGTATTTCTCTCAATGCATCTTTTATGAGTAGAATTTCGAGGACGCCGAGTCTTTAACTTGATTGAACCAACTTGTTGGTGAACGTCTTCGCTATCTTTTGGCTTGTATTCCCAACTACGATCAGTTTTTCTAAGCCTTCGTCCCCGCGGCATACTCGAGAGCTTTTTTATAGTATAGCGGACAACACAGCAGGTGGGTCTCCTATAAGGTAAGAGAACACCGCCGCCCATGAACAACCGCGCCAAACTCCGCGCATTCGTTGTGTTTCCGGCTTTTTACGCCGCTTAAGCGGCACTTTTATGGGACTCCGATGTCCTGACTCATTCAGCGAAACAGTAAAAGTACCGTTTCACGCTAAGCATCGTGTGACTTCGGACGAGCCGGCCCAAATTATGCGTCAGCATATGCTTTCTCAGTCTCTCTTGGGCAAGAATTGTCCACGTCTCTATACCATGCAATGAAGTAGAAGCAACAATAAAGAAATGTATACATTATTAATATTATTTTTAGTCGTTGTTTGCTAACCCTTAAGACTCGGGAGCGGGCAGGGCCACCAATTTGATACCGGTGTGACCCGGAGCATTTTTCCGCCTAAATGTCATTACAACTGTCATTGATTGATTGTTATATTTATTATTCGGCGTTGAATTTCGCGTGACGTAATTATCGTCGTGTAATGGACCCTGTCGCTTTGATACTGTTGATAACGCGATCATAATGATCTTTTGTTTTTCATCCCTTGTTTTGTGCGATCCTTATTTTAAAAAGGCATACCTATATTAAAATATCGATCTCTCGACAAACCGATAAACGATGGGGAAGAAAGGGGCTCGAATGGCGTAAGCGTACCGGAAAACGCAGAGTGGGATGTCCCGCCACTCGATGAAAAGATGATCTCACAAATATCGCGGGCAACCGCTGGATTCAGATCGCTCAGGATCGTAATAGGTAGACGTCTTTGGGGGAGGCCTATGTCCAGCAGTGGACTTGATAGGCTAAAACCTAATTTTAAATTTAATTTTTAATTTAATTTCCTTAAATTTAATTTTATTTTATATAATAAAATTCCTAAAGAGATAACTGAACTTACAGAAAGTAAATTCAAGAATCTTATAAAAAATACTTTAATCAAGAAAGCATATCATAACATAAACCAATGCTTAGAAGACAAAGATGCATGGAAACTTTTGCATAAGCAGGACCTGGTACATTTTAAACTAGCAAACATAACTAAACAAACTTTTGTAAATTTGTCGATAAAAAAATTCCTATGAGTGTCTTGTTGGTTCTTCTCGTAGAGGTATATCTTCAGAACCAATGGTATCTTTACTATTGTAAATCGACTTGCAAAAGTGCCCCTCGTGGGATCTATTTGAATAAATCCGTTTGAATTTTAATTATAAATCTTAAACTTTAATAATATTTACGTAATAAGATTTCTTACGAATAATTAGACTTAATCCCTTAACAATATACTTTGGGAATAACCACATTAATGTTGCCCAAATACAAGACCAAGAACAAGACCACCTTATTTTGGCAAGACCAATACTGACCGTGTATGACTTCGGCAAGAACAAGACTAAGCCTGCAAGACTCGCGCGTCTTACAGCTTTTTTTTTGGCAGTGATTTTTGAAATTTCTCATTAAAATTTTAGACATACTATGACATTTACTATGGCTATGATAATTCAAGCTCAAAATGTTCCTATTCCGATAGGTTTTTCTAAGATCTGAATTAAACTTTAATAAATATCAATAGTCTAATAGGTAATTTCAAGACTTGCAAGACTCTTACAGCAATACCAAGGCCAATTTCAGGTGTATTGGCGAAACATCAAGACTGGCTAAGTCTTGCATTTGAGCAACATTAGACCCCATACTTTCACTATATATCTGTCTCATATATCTTCTATACATGCACCACGGGGACTTTTCTAAGGTGTTGTTGGAATAATACCTACAGCTGAGTTTATCATCGAACATCGAGGCAGAATATCATGTCATTCGTATCATCTTGATGTTTGTCGTTCAAACGCTGAGTGCATACATTTCGTTCCGCGCACCACCACCCTGTGGAAGTCGCTTGCAGAGGTATTTCTACACTAAAACGACTTGAGTAAATTTAAAAATTAAAAGCTGGCAATGGAACTCGCAGCCTAGTAGAGTTCAGGGATGCCCATGGGCGGCGGACCACGCATCCTAGGCCTTCTGCTCGTTTGCCTCCCTATTTCTATTATTTAAGTATGTATTTATTCTACAAATATTTATATCATATACAATAATTTACTTTTATAGTAAAATGAAAAATGTAAATTGAAACACAAGATGGTGCTGACAATGGTGTCTTCAGCTGCAATGATTTCCTTATTATTTTAGTATGTATACAGAAGTGTATACGTGTAAATGTATCGATTTTATATTGGCCCATAAGGTATAGATAGGTACTTGAAAAAAAAAGAAACACATAAAAAACGTCAGTTTTTATTGTCTATTTCAGGAGGGTTACTATTTGAGTAGAATAAGTTTATATTACAAATAAAAAAGTCATCTCTTATTATCTCATTCTGGGAATGTGTCGAGTAGAATTATTTAAATGGTATGATGTAACAAAGAAAATGCTTATCAAGGTCAAATATATCTCGGACAATCAATCAGCTTATCGGACAAAGTTGCAGGCCTCCGCGTATAATCCTTATCGCGGTTCACGGTTAGCACCCCATCAAGTGAACACCCTCATAAATTCATCGATAACATAACTTTCAATCACCGCACGTTTTGGGATTTTCACGTGAGAGGAGAGAAATTTAATATTTTTTTTACTCTTTAGCGGGCAACGGAGAAGGCGATACTCTTATATGGTAATAGAACACCCCCGCCCATTAACAACCACGCTACAGTCCGCGTATTGGTTATGTTGCCGGCTTTTTATGCCTCTTAAGCGGCACTTTTAAGGGCCTCCGATATCCTCATTCACTCTGCGAAACACAGTACAAGTACCATATCACGCTGAGTATTCTATGAGCCTGTTTAACACTTCGCACGAGCCGGCCCAATTAGTGCGTCAGCATATGCTTCAGCATGGCTGTCCCACGGGTGAAAACTATGTGATGGTATATTATAAGCGTATACAAGTTAACTACTTTTATACTGTATTGTTTTCATTTAATTTTATGTTGATGTGAAACAGTATTTGTATTTCGCTCAATGAGTAAAAAGCTACCAACACAACTAAATCGTGGTTTGTGGCGTGATTGTCCACGGGTCTCGAATGCTCTATTGCCCGTCACATTATGAAACCTTATCATTACATTATAAAAAGAGATACTGTTGCTTAAGAATTATTGTGTTGTGACGACTTATTATATGTTTTATATACACTTTAAATTTATTTAGTTACAGTTGATACATAAAAGATAGTGCATTGCTATTTTTAACAATAGTCTATTGTCTTCTCAAATATTTTTCTATTTGCTGAATTAGAAGCCCGGATGCTCGCACCGGGACGATTTTCGTCCGTTTTCCTGTTTCACCCGGAAACAGTCGAAACAACACTAAGGAACCGGATGCACTGGACGAATAGAGGATTACTTCATTTCTCTTGATATTTTCAGAGGTTTAAATTAGTTTCACGTAATATCTTCCAATATCGAAATAATGTTTCACATCTTTCAGTATTCATTCAAATAGAAGTAAATGTCTGAAAGCAATACTTATATGCTCCAAACGATTCGTAATAATATTAAAAGTTAATTTGAACTTTAAAACCATTTCATTAATTGTATAAATAGAAAAAATATCCGACTATTAAATATGGTAGGTAATTATGGGGTTTAGCGGGTTCAAAGACGCTGAAGGTTCACTCGCAACTGGACTAGTCCACTGGTCTATAATAACTTTGCTTATACACACAGCTCCAGCTCGTAGTTTCAAAAAAGTACAGCAAGTTTCTCTCTAACAAATTAACCATATAAGACTGAATATAACTTAATATATCTAAATATAACCAAATAATTTCTATTTAACCTAATTTAATTTACATTCATATATAAATTGAAATAAAAGACTATAAACTTATGTAACAGCGACAGCATTTAGGGAATTAAAGTGGCTAACATTCCTCCGGCTCGGAACAAGTGAGTCAGGCTTTTTTAATATTTTATCAAATGAAATGCAGTCGGAAAATTTAAAAATGATTAAGCGGGACGCTGCAGATTAATTAGCTACATCTGAGCCGGCTCTTACAATTAGTTAGGGCGGCAACGCACCAACGTCTCTGTATCACATATCGTAGGTAGTATAATTGGTGTGGAAGTCTCGTAGTTGAGTGGTTTTAAAAGTGTACCATGAAGCGAGAAGTATCAGATTCGAATCGAAATTTAATTTTAAATTTATTTGGTATCTGGAAGCGCTTGACAGTGGCCGAGCGAGTGTTTTAATAATGTCGCACCCGTGGCAGAGGCATACTGAAACAAATTCTAATGCACTTATAGGGCCGTTTCGTCCAACTTTATACCACGGCCTGACAGAATACTCAGCATGAAACGGTACTTGTACTGTGTTTCGCAGAGTGAGTGAGGATATCGAAGGCCCTTAAAAGCGCCGCTTAAATGGCGTATAAATCCGGCAACACAACCAATGCGCGGACTGTGGCGCGGTTCTTCATGGGCGGCGGTGTTCGTTACCATATAGGAGACCCGCCTTCGTTGTCCTCTATAGAATTAAATAAAAATGGAGACTATAAATTAAAAAAAAATATTATTTTAAAACTTATGTAAACTCTTATAACTTATGTAAAATCCTAAAATCGTGCAGCTACGAACAGCCTTAATTCACTAAGACGAGTGCTTTTTGCTTTTTAATCGCAATTTTGCACTAAATACGGTTTTAATTTTGTGTAAATACGGATGTTTGGAGTTATATTAATTTTTCTAATCTGAACATAGTTCTGTATTAATTCACAGTTTTAATCAGATTTTTAAATAATTATAAAGTTAATACTAGGTATATGTTATAAAAATTTTAAATATGTTTTTTAAAGGGCTTCTCGTTTTTGCGCAGACTGGCCTCTGCGTGACGGTTAAATTTGGTATATTATGATAGTTAACAAGTAAGCAAGCAGTGTTTCGCTCAAATATCCCGCTCAAGAACTGTAAAAAGCCGACAATGCAACCAAAGCGAGGAGTTTGACACAGCGATAGTTGGTAATCTTTTAACTTAAAGGAAACCCGCAAACTCAGTTGCCCACTGTAAATTAAAAATTGTAAATCAAATGTATTATCACTAGCGGGCTCTATGTAACTTAAAATGCTTATCGTATTTATTTTGTACAATTTTGATTTGATGTGATTCCTTCCAATTTATTGAAGAGAATGCCGCAATAAAACTTATAAATAATAATAAAGTACCTTATAAATGATATGTTTATAGAATAACACAGCGTTAAGAAAATTGCCTCGATACCCTCGCTTCAAATGGGCGGCAAAATTTTAAGATTCGTTTGATGTTGATGGATATTGCTTGTCTAAACATCATTCAATGGGAGACAGTATTTCATTTCCAATTTGTCCTCGTAAATCAAACGATATATTTGACAGTACACAGACATCTGATTGAGATGAAATCATATAAAAATAAACGAGAAATAAAAATAAATATATCTACAAAGATTTCGGAATATGTTTCATAGTACTTTTAGTTTTCAATCCGTTTAACAAATTACGAATATGGATTTTAAATAAATTATGAGAAGTTTTTGTGTTATTGATTGTGACAATGGAAATGATTGATATTGATATAACTGCTTATTCAGACATTATTAAAATGTTCTTTACATATTTTAGATTAATCTATTGACTGATGAGTCAGTGACACAAGTGACAGTGACCAAGTTTGTCAAAGCAACCTCCATAGATTTTAGAATTATTTCTTAAACATAATCATTTTAATAAGCTTGTGCAAGAATTTATACAATTTAAAGCTAATATAATATATTTGAGAGCCTCGCAGCATATTGTTTAAAAAGTCAACCATGAAGCGAGAGGGACCGGGTTCGAATACCGGATCGGACAATTATAATTTAATTTATTCGGTCTCTGGAAGGGCTAGAAAGTGACCTGGCGAGTGTCTTAATACTGTGACACCCGTGGAAGAGCCAGGCTGAAGCATATGCGGACGCACTAATTGGCCAGCTTGTCAGTAGTGATACCATGGACTGACAGAATACTCAGTGCGAAATAGTAGTTGAACTTGAAACGGAGCCTCGACTGTGCTTTCGCTGAGGAAGTGAGGATATCAGAGGCTCTTAAAAATACCGGTAATCGGCGTAAAAAGCCGGCGACACAAACTATGCGCGGACTGTGGCGCGGTTGTTTATGGACGGCGGTGTTCTCTTACCATATAGGGGACCTGCCTGCTCCGTTGTCCACTATACAACAAAAAGTACCAAAAAAATAGCAGATTATCTTTGTTAATGCTATTAGAGGGAAGTATTATCGCACTGTACAGGGAGTTTTGTCAGCGTGACATAAAAATTCATTAAAATGAACGTCAAGCTGATCTGGCTAAAAGAGTAGAGAGCAAAATCCGTTGATAAGAAAAAGTTCACGCCCCGACAGTTTCAGTTTTACGACGTCTGCTATCTTGAGTTATCCTGACAATTTGCATTGCAAATATACGATGCTAACAACTTCCTTGCGAAATGCATTCTAATGTTAACGGGCTACAAAATGTGTTTTTTAATGGTATAGCGGACAACGGAGCAAGTGGGTCTCTTATATGGTAAGAGGATATGAACCCATGGATAACCGCGCCACAGTATGCGCATTGCTTGTGTTGTTGCCTTTATGCGCCGCTAAAGAGGCATTTTAAGGGCTTCCGATATCCTCACTCACTCAGCGAAATGCAGTAGAAGTACTGTTTCAAATAAAGCTACCATTTCACTCTAAGTATTCTGTGGGTCCGTGGTATCACTTCGGATGAGCCGGCCCAATTAGTGCGTCAGCATATGCTTCGTCATGGCTCTCCCACAGGTAAATGTGTATTTTATTTTTACGACATTCATAATAATACTAGAGGGCGAGATGAATTTCGTATTGAACTTGAACTTCACATGATTTAATCAAGTTTCGAGGAAGAATTCTAAGTTTTATCCGTATCACCTCAATGTTTGTAGTTTCACAAGTGAGTGTTTTTAAAGATATTTTGTACTGCTGCATGTTATGGAACTATTCGAGAATCATGACTGTTATTTAAAAAATTCGCAATAAAATATTTCGATTAAAATTTACGATGATAGCAATCCTATAGGAAAATGAACACAGTGCCAAATTTTAATAAAATTGATTCTGCAGTATAGAAGTAAATTGCTGGCCGCAATGTACAACAAAAAGACACATAATTTAGGTAGCATACTACAAACTAAAAACTTGTTTTAATTTTTTAAATTGACATATCAAAATATTAAAAGATAGCTAAAAAATAACGATCGTTTGGAAATGAAAAACAGATATGGTACTGATAAAATTTCATATTTTTTCTATATCTTCAACTTAGTCTTAGACTGAAAGTTATAATTAGAGACTTTTATACTACTTTTTCTGGATGCAGGTCCCTTCCAACAGCTATTCATAGATATCTAAGGGGGAGGCCTATGTCCAGCACTGCACGTCTTACGGCTGAAATGATGATACTACAAAATTACGTAGTCAAAATAACAGAATAATATTCTAATATGTCCACTGATATCTTTTTCCATCATTCGAAGTTTTTTACTAGTTCCATTTGATATATCAGACATCTTGATGGATAATTGAAAAGATAAATTTCATGTTTTAATTAAATAAATATCAGCTGTCGGACTGCATGGTGGAATCGGAAATCGGCTGCCGGCTTATCTTATCCGTACTTCCTGATTCTGGACGGAGAAATTACTCATGCCATTTAATCAAAACGTATAGAAATACTCTACTATCGATACAAAGTATTACATATATCAGATTCTTGTGCGAAACGATAATTTTCCACTATATCTATATTGGGAATTAAAAACATTAAATGTCGTTTTATAAAACATGGATTTTGCTTGTAGTGATTTGGAACAACAATCAATAAAACAAAACTAAGTTTCTCTGCAATAAAAGAAACGACATTTAATATTTCCAATTCCCACGTCGTTCCCAAATCACAATTTTTACAATCTCATTTCACCAGACTAGCATACCATAATATAAGAACATACAGATACATAATGTAAGAAAATTATAATTTCCTTTACACAAACACACATACACATATATATATCACTATATATATATATATATATGAATGTGTGTATTATAATTTGTAATATATCGTTTAGAAGGTCTATCGTCTAAAAGATGTTGCTCTGTAAAAGGAAAATATATTAAATAAAGAGCCTCGTAGCTTAATAGTTTTAAAATTGTACCATGAAGCGAGCCGTAGCAGGTTCGAATCCCGGTCTAGTTAATAATAAATTATAATTTAATCTATAATTTATTCGGACTCTGGAAGGGCTTGACAGTGGCTGGGCGAGTGTCCTAATACTGTCGCATTCGTGGGAGACCCGTGCAGAAGCATATGCTGACGTGCTAATTGGGCCAGCTCGTTGGAAGTGTTACCTCGGGCTCTCAACCCGAGTTTAAGAACACTTAAAGCCTTTAATTCAGGTGCATTCATAATTATTATACTTATATTATAATATAGGTTATATATTAATTCCATTTATTATATTTATTATTCCATTATATTTATTAATTCCAAAAGTAAATAAAAATAAACTTAAATGATGAAAACCAAAATCATCAACATCACTATCTATCGAAGACAAACTCTATAAAAATTATAACATTTACTATGATGAGATTATTTTTGTATACATATTGTAATTGAAACTTTGAAAGTTCTTCTCGCTGAATTTTTGCAATTATGATCTGGAAATAATTGTACAAGTGTAGGGCAAATGAATAATCAATTATTTGTTCAGTACAAACTGGCTTTGGCTTACATTTTTATTAGAACGTCAATATGCTTCTACCATGGCTAAGATTCCAAGTCCAATCACTTTCAAACACTTCCAAAGACCAAATTTAATAAATTCTATTCCAACTTCACGGTAGCTTGTCTATAAGGCTTTTAAGGTATTTCCGAACTATTACAGCTGATTTCGAAGGTGTATTATAGGACTTCTAAATAGGGTAGAAAAACATTAGCAAGCTGGTTGTAAAATGTACACGTACATGAAGTACGTGTATGTATGTGTTACGTTTCATCATCATCATTTAAGCCGTTGGACGTCCACTGCTGCACATAGGCCTCCCCTTCGGACCTCCATGCCTAGGTATGCATGTCGAAAGCGAGCTGAATCCAGCGGCTTCCGGCGACCTTTATAAGGTCGTTTGTCCAACTTGTGGGTGGACGTCCTACGCTGCGCTTACTGGTCCGTGGTCAACACTCTAAAACTTTCCGGCCCCATCGGCTATCTGTAGTAAGTGAAATGGTGCCGCCCATTTCCAATTTATCTTGCTATGTCGTCGCTTCATTGTTGCTTATTGCGTCGGCGGGCTATGTCGACTTTAGTTCATTTACGGATCTCCTGTTACGTCTACTGAGCCTAAATTATAATTAAATTACTGTTTAAAAATATATTATTACACCACAACCAATTGGAATTTGTAATAGTCTTTTCCAATTCCCAAAGCTTGAACGTCCTCCAGGCACTCTCCATGATTAACTTATTCCCCACTTACAGCGTACATAAACGTTTTACTATCACGCACCGAACTCTGTCCAAGTTAATTCCAGTAGTAACGATTAATCACTCGTCCACAACAAATGGCTAGAACGACCCCGGGCCCTCTAATGAGTGACCATCACTCAAGGAAGTAGTTTTCGTTGACAAATGTCAACGCCCTCATTTATATATTTCGTTCGTGATTATACCGGAAAGAGAGACTCGTAGCAATGTGGTTTTATAAGTCTACCATTAAAGGAGTGGTATCGGGTTCGAATCAAGTCATGAACGAGAAACTTTGGCTGTAAAATGTGGTTGGTTACAAAGAAAAATATTATCTTGAGCGTATCGCTTTC
>DWCF01004470.1:0-16360 GCA_018230265.1 Delias oraia | reverse complement strand
GGTGTCCATTAGTCGCCTCTTACGACATCCCATTAGGAAGACTGGGAGTGGTACTATTCTGATCCGGTAACCACACGAAAATTTATATATTTTCTATAAATTCTTTGTCTTATATGTTACTTTGAGACTATAAGATGTACGGTATCATTTAGTTTGAATATTCTACACCGTTGAAGCTTAATTAAAATTGTTCGTATTTTCTTTTATAATATCGGCGCATTTAGACTGAAAGATATTATTTTAATAGTTCACAGCACTAACAGTAGATGTCAGCCAAACGAGCGGCTTTATAAGATATATGTGTTGTATATTTAACATTTGATTGTGCGTAAGGACATTTTCAGTGAGTTGTTTTATCAGGCTTTGGAATTTAACGGAACACATACTCGGGCATTGATTTTGAAGAGGGATTTATCAAATTAAATATATAAAATTAAAATATTTCCAAAATTTTAGACAGCTCTAAATTTGAAATAGTTGTAGCTTGAGCTTAATTGTACCTTTGATCTTTAGCGACGTGCCTTTATGGTATCGAAATTACGTTTTTCGCCTGTTACTAATTTCGGATATCGTTGGCAAATTTCTAAACAATCTGTGCCTGCAATCAATCGATGAACAATTTTCACCCGTGGGAGAGCCGCACAAATTGGGCCGGTTCGTGCGAAGTGATACCACGGGCTCACAGAATACTCAGCGTGAAACGGTACTTGTAATGTGTTTCACAGAGTGAAAGAAGATATCGGAGGCAATTACAAGTGCCACTTAAGCGGCGTAAAAAGCCAACAACAGAACCAATACACGGACTTTGGCACGGTTGTTCTTGGCCAGCGGTGTTCTTTTACCATATACGAGACCCATCTACTCCGTTGTCTGAAAATCTTTAGATTTTATAAAATCTAATTTTCAATGATTTATCAAACAAGCGTGAAAAATATTATATTAGATATTTACTTTTTTCAGTTTTCAAGTCACAGACATCATTATCGACTGACTCCGGATTGTGCACTGAACGAGGCTTGCGAAGAACACATATAGAATTAATAAAGTCTCCCGGAAAACGGATTGGACTTAAACTGGCAGGTATGTTTTTATTGGACAGTTTTTCTACTATCATAAAATCTAGCAATATTTTTCATTTATAAATTATACAAAAAAAACATTATAAATTATAATATTAATAGTATATTTATAAATTAAACTCTAAACTTATAAGCATTTTATATATTATTAAATCTATTAAGGTACACCATGATAACTTTTGTAAAAAAACCTGACCAGTACAAGAAATTTGTATGGAATATATTTCATAACAACCATTAAAGTGCTAACCCAGCCAAATTGTAACAGAATAACTGCGATTCAAACGATTATAATTTAGAATGATTAATCATGCATCGCGTAAATGTAGCCTCAGCAAGAAAATTGTTATATATATACCTATTTATAACAAAATTTGTATGATTTTATATCTTTTATTGTTGTTGTAATGCTCTTACTCGTGTTATATGGGAAACAAAATATTTTCATGGTATTCTATTATTCTATATTTAACTAAAATGCAAAACAATTATATTTCATAAATTATAATACGGAAATGTTTAAACGTGTCAGTTTCCCAGATTATACACATACATACGTAGGCGATATGAAGTTCACCGGGTCCTCTAGTTTTTTTTAAAAGTATAGCGGACAACGGAGCAGATGGGCCTCGTATATGGTTATATAAAACCGCCGTCCATAGACAACCACGCCATAGTCCGCGCATTGGTTGCCGGCTTTTTACGCCACTTAAGCGGCATTTTTAAGAACCTCTCATATACTCTCTCACTCTACGAAACACAATACAAGTACCTTTTCACGCTGAGTATTCTGTGAGCCCATGGTATCAATTCGGACGAGCCGTCCTAATTAGTGCATCATCATACGCTTCAGCATGGCTCGGATGAAAAGTTAATATATAAATAAATGATAACGACCTTGAATGCTTTCAAATCCGATTTTAAGCCCATCGGTGCTTAAGACGTTGTCACGTTCACATCTTACTCGTTATTAATAAACTGAGACTGTATTTAAATCATGTAAGCTCTTTCGCTTTTAGAAACAAGCTGTATAAAACAGCATATTTTAAAACTACAACGTACAAAACAGTTTTACGCGAATATTCCTTGACGTTAACACAGACAAAAATTTACATATTTATTGGATGGCATCGTCAGATGTAATATCTAATCGATAACAAGGTTGGACACATTTAGTCAGTTGCTGGAGAATCTTTAATTCATGTATACGTGAGAATAATGATGATTCATATTTTGTGATACCGTTATATTAGTATTGAAGCTTGGGATGTCTATCGATGGAGAATTGTTTCTCTAAGTGAGCCTATATATATATATTCATTAAAAATAATGAAAATTTTTAAGAGATGTGAAAATAGTTCTATAGTTTTCTAGGATTTTTTTTTGGAGATGTGTGTTTCTTCTTCTAATCTTTGTGTGTTTTTCGAAATAAAACTTTAAAGTAAACCACTCTAGTATAAAGTCTATTTTTTTTAATATTACCGCAATTTGACATTCATTATTTATTACATTTCCAATATAAACATTAAGCTCTCAGACAGGAAAAGCTAAAGTACACTCGTGTGCATAACTCATAACGTTCAAATAAAATTATTCATTCGTCCGAAAGGCGAGGATGGATTTAAAGCGTCAATTAGTATCGCGACGCCAGGAGGGAGGCTAAATTTGTATGCCGGAGGTAATAAAAATAGTTGCGTGTGGTTTTACATGGATAATCTTATCTGGATGTGGTTGGATTTTATTATAAAATTTAAGCATATAATATTTATTGTGTTAGACATTATGTGTATGGAAAACTATCTAGAATGGTATTAGTTACCGCAATTTATTTAAAAAAATATCTAATATAGCCTTAAAATTGTTTTAACGTATAAAAGTATGTAAAAAATAAGAATCACTTAATCCATATTATATAAAAACCACTGATCCACTTTTATATAGATCTGCCGTATATCATATTTGTCTTGACGTTTTACAGTGCAATATTCAAAACGTCACAAAAAGTAACAATTCCATTGTAAACAAAAAGCCATTTCTTGCTATACGTATCCGTGACACTTAACACGACACAGCTGTCGAGATACGTTTGTAGTTAGACTTTAAAACCGAGAGAAAAATACACGATGTCGCTCGTAAAATGGCGAGTAACCGAGCGGTTATGAACATTTAACAACAACAGTTTTCTGCATAACTGTACTTGGGATTACGTTTTGTGGTTAAACAAGTTTTTATGTTTTGTTTTCTACAGTTTTGAATGGCTTGAGCAAGAGCGGATACTTTTAAGGATGTAGCGAGATGACACTATTTTATTCCAATTAGCACAGTTAAGTATAATTTTGAACATTTTAAACACATTACTTATATAAAAGCGATTTTACTCCCAGTTTACAATAATAAAGAATAATCATAATTCAATATTTACCCCATTATTGAAGTATAATTTATTTGAAATTGCAATTCTAAATAATTAATATACCCGAAGATTCCCACCTCTCAGAAATTATAGTGACAGCAGTATAAACAAATTCCGCGTTAAATCCAATCTGTTATTCCTCGAACATAAATGCAGGTAGACTCGGCTTGGTTTATAATTTTAATTGAGGATCCTTAATTGAAATTAAATTCAGTATTTCATATTACTTATTAGAGATTCTTTGTTCTTTATAATGTAGCGGAGATATTAATCTTTTACTTATTGTACTATCGCAGCATGAGACATACCAACCACGATTAAAATCTGATATTATTTTAAAATAGAATATAAATAATAGTGAACATAAAATATTTTTTAGATTTTTGCCGTATTTGACAATTGTCCTTATACTGAATGTTTGTTTTTCCTTTTACTTCTTAAAGATTTGACATTTCATTCCTTTTAGACATATATACGTTTTTCCTTTATGTCGTCTAGTTTTATTTATTTTATAGTAAGGAACAAGCGTGTTTCTTTTATGGTAATAGATCACCGCCGCCCATGGACAACCGCGCCATAGTTTTCGTTTAGGTTGTGATGCTGGTTTTTTACACCGCTGGAGCGGAATGATTTTAAGTACGCGCGGTATCCATAATCACTCAGCGACATAGAGTACAAGTACTGTTTGACGTTGGCATTCGTGAGATGATAATTCATGCCCTATGACAATATACAAGCCAAAAAATTCAGACAATACTTGTATTGTATCTATATGGGTCAGAAATTCATGTGTCATTTAGACTTGCATTTTTGATTAAGTATACATCATAAGTATTATGTACCTGTAAATAATGAAACAGTTAGTATGTTTAATTAAAACTTTAAAAATAATTCTAATTATACTTAGATTTTTTTAAAATATAAACAACCCCGCTTCATAGCGGAACAGGGACATTTTATAAGCTTCTCTTTTGTTCTGAGATACAATAAAATTATACCATAATTATTCGTAGGCTTGGTCAGTATATGAACGCAATACAATATTATTTATTACTTACACCGGTAGGACTCTGGGGAGCCGTGCCGAAACTAATTTTACATTCACCGTTATTAATCTGATCCGATGTACCGCCATTTAACAGAATACGATTAAGATCCGCCATCTTGATTTATGAATATTAATTTCGAATTATACAATATGTTTGAAGTACCAATTATAGCTTACCTATTATTAATTCCCAATGATGCCGGAGCCCTTGTAGAGGATTGGTGTAACTTAATAAATTAATGCAAAGGGAAATATAGGCTATTGAAAGTAAGGTTTACAGAGAGGTTTTTAAGTTTTAAAAACCTTTTGCTTTGCATCAAAACTGCTGAAAATTAAACAACCATGAGTTCTATTACGCCATACATACAATCAATATTTTACTTGAATTTACATAGCCGTTACTGAAACTGTAATATTGATTCACTGAGCCGAGTATATTATTTCTATATGTAACCTTATTCATACATTTAATTGTAGTATATATTTAATTCTAGTAGTTAAAACATAAATATTACAAATGTAATTCCAACATTGAAAGTATTAAAACTTTAATAATAATATTAATATTTGTATATAAATAATTCAGAAGTCAAAGTTCCGTTAATTTTAACCCATAGATATTAATTTCACATGAAAATACTTGTTAAGAGAAAAAATATGTCGCTTTATTTTATACTGTTCATTTAATTTCACAGGCACATGAGTAAAAATATTTCAAATTGCGTTTGAGTAATTCTTGATTAAATTTTAATACAAGTAACTATGAATTTACATCAAAGTAATGAATAGTATTATTTAATTATTTACATAATAAAAATGTCATGTAATTTCAAACTTAAATTTCGTTTATGCTTACATTAATGTTAATATTTGTTAGAGACAAAAACGTCTCATATCTATACTCTATTAAAAGATAAGAAACATAAAAACAATTACAATATCTTCGTCAAATATATACGAACATCTAGACATGTGACAATTTTATTGGTAATATATTATTAAAGAAGCATATTTTTATGGAGACATTTGTACACTTAAGTGTTTCTGTATTTCTACTATATTTGATATCAAATTTTACTAAAATACCTTGTAGAAATAAAATACACAATATGCCTGTAACATAAATAATGATAAATAAATTAACGGTTTTTTTTAATAAATCGTTACTTAAATTGTTTTTTATACATCCAGTGGCTAACGAGCAGGACGCTCACTTAGAGCAAGCGAACCTCCGCCCAGGGACATTCCAAAGTGTAAAGTTAACTAACCGTGGGAGAATCATGCTGAAGCATATAACATGGGCTCACAGATTGCTCAACGTGAAACAGTACTTGTACTCTGTTTCGCTGAGTGAGTGAGTGAGGCCCTTAAAAAAATGGCGCTTAAGTGGCGTAAAAAGCTGGCAACTAGTAATGCGTGGAATTTGGCGTGATTGTCCAATGGCGGCGGCTTGGTTGCAATATTATATTTAAAAAATTCAAACCCAGTTTGTATTTGTGATGTGAAAATAGTTAAAGATTTTTTTAATAATGAAACAATAAAATCACTGCGAAAATGTTGGTATTTTCATCAATTCTTAATTTTTTTATTCTATAACGGACATGGGAGCAGGTAGTTCTTCTATATGGTAAACAAACACCGCCGCCCATGAACAACCGCGTCACAGTCCACGCATTGTTTGTGTTGCTGGCTTTTTACGCCGCTTATGCGGCACTTTTAAGGATTTCCGATATCCTCATTCAATTTGGGAAACACAGTGCAAGTACCATTTCATGCTGAGTATTCTGTGAGTATGTATTTTACATATCATCATCATCATCATCATCAGCCCATTCAAGTCCACTGCTGGACATAGGCCTATATATATTTATTAATATATTTTACATATATTATTAATATATTTATATAAATCTGATTCATGGGTGATGGGGGTATTTTGCCTTAATCACCACGCATGGCAGGCGGGTTGGGGATCGCAGAACATTTCCCGAACTCGGAAGGGCGCTGCTGCCTACTCTCCGGTGAAGTGTCCTTTCTGGATCCAGATCGCTCAAGATCGCAGTAGCTAGGTGCCTTTGGGGGAGGCCTATGTCCTGAAGCAGCTGTGGACTTAATAGGGTGATGATGATGATTTATATTAATGCGTAATTCTACATCTATAAATGAAACTCTTAAAAATTAACATTCGTCTAATGAGCATCAAGTCAGGACTGCGTTTGACATATTTGAAAGATAAATATAAAGTCTAGAGTGTTGTGGGACAAAGTTACATACGTGACGAATCCAAATGTCGTCAAAGGATTTGTAGTAAACTTCGCTGTTTATTCACGATGTTAAGAAGGGACTGAGCTGGGATTCTAAGATGTGGGTTAGCGTTTGTGTTGAGATTTGAATTTGAGTTGTTTAGGTGTTTACTTAATAAACTCCATAACTATCTTTTCGCAGGTTGTTTTCAGTTCGTAGCCTTGAATGGCGTTCTTGGAACGCTTTAGCGTTAATTATGTAGTAAACTGCCACTTAAAATAATGATGCCGTGTTGACACACTAAGATTCTTTGTTTATAGCATAAGAAAGAGCTCCCAACTCTCGCAGAAGCTATAGAACATTTGTTTTTAAAAATGAGTAGAACCGCTGATCTTATGTCGGTCGACAGTTCTATCTATTTCTTTAAAGGGCTATATCTAAAGACATACTTAAGATTTTAGGCAAATAAACATAAGTATAAGTAACACAGCAATTACTTATTTGTTAAGTAAAGTATAAACAGACATAGATTCTACTTGCAATGTTTATCTTTCAAAAATCGTCAGCAAATTGAGCTCCGCACTTTTTATTATTAGAAATGCTGTCGAATCAAACGCTGTCGGCATAAGGCCTCCACAGCTTATCGCCAACTTTTGGGTCGTAGGCTCGTCAAGAAGGTTTGTGCCGCGACTAGCAAAACGGCGTTTCCTGCGAAACACGAACTTCGGCTGGGGCCGTCGCGGGAACGTTGGCTGCCTGAGCGGCCGGTCGGAAGCTCACCGGAGTGGGCTTTGCGACATATATCAGTCCTCGCCTCCGTTTCTTGCGGAGGCGGTTTTATGCTCCGCGCTTGTTTTTGAAATGACTAGCCCTGTCATCATGTTGTGCCCTTTTTATGATCGCGGCCTCCCCACTTTAGGCAGACTCATATCAAGTACTATTTTTTAAAAATAAAATTACTTGACCGAGATAACCCGAAATATTGTCGGTTTGTAATTGGTTTATAAGTAATCAGCCAAATAATATTCTCGGAGACATATATTATAAAATATAACACAATAAGATAATATGTAAAGTATATTAAAATATATTTTATTAAGTATATATTATTAAGTATACGTCCACCCACAAGGTGGACAGACGACCTTATGAATATCGCCGGAAGACGCTGGATACAGGTCGCCTCCGACAAGTATTCGTGGAGGTCCAATGGGGAGGCCTATGTCCAGCAGTGAACGTCTTACGGCTGAAATGATGATGATAATGAAGTATATATTTTTAGTATAGAAAGTAGATGATATTTTTTTTTGTTGTATTAAAATATATCAGACATTTATTATCAATTTTATTATTTTAATGTGGTGATATAATTTAAAATGTAATGTATCTTTAATTACATATAATTTCGATCAGTATCAGCACATCATTCGAAACTGTTTGCATTCCGCAAATATTTGGCAAGCCCTTGTCGTACATCACCAATAATGGAGCTCTGTAATAAATGACGACACGCGGTGAGGTGGCGTTTCTCCTTCATTTTTCCCACAACCATTAATCTAACACCTCCAGAGCAATGTAGCATATTTTGTATATATTTCCCCAAAAGAATACGTCTGTTACGAAACATAATTATGTCTTGTATATTATAATTACGATATTTTTATAACAATTTTTGCTCACTCAAAACAACATATAACAGATGTAATTTAACCCCATTTAAGTAGAAATAGTAACTATTACACATTTTTACTTCAACTGACAGATGGTTTGATGAAAAATCTATAGAGAATATTTTTGCTATACGCCCTAACCATCCAAGAAATGCAATACTCAAGTAAAATGTCAATACAACGTAGTCATATAGGACGACACAATAACATCTAGATATTCAGGTTACGTTACCACATTGTGACTCTTTACACAGCTCTTAGCGATTTGAAAGGTTCAAACCTCTACATATTGATTCGGTTGAATGTCAGTTCTATTGATATTGCTCTTTTGAAGCAAACAGCTTTGCTTCACAATATTTCTAACTATAGTTAACGCTCAGTATTCCATTTTTTATTGTTTAAAATTTTTGTAATTTTGATTCTTTGCATAGCGAATCAATCAGCTACGAATTGCAGATATGAAGGAGAGAGAAATACCGTAGACAAGCGTAAAATCGTAGCGAGGTAGCTGCTACAATGTAGCATTATTGTGGCGTAGCACGAAGATTTGCAATTATCTGTAAGTGTGCTGTTATTTTATTAACGCAATTAATTTTCCATAATTTATTATTTGGTAGGTTGAGGAATGTGCGATTTTTTTTACAATTTTTACATTTGAATAAGTTATAATACAAATCATAACGAAGCTATATCTTGCGATAAGAAATATATTTAAAATATTTTTTTTTTTATAAACTGCTTATTTTTGATCTGTTGTAAACCCAACATAGAATTATTTTATCTCAAATTATTTTATTTAAATATACATATTGAGATGTAAAAATTTATGTCAGGACTCTGTTAGTTTCATATATTTCACGTTAAGACTGATCCTACAATCTATGTCTAAGCTCGAAGAATCTCTACTCTTATCTGAATCCTGTAAACAGTTTCAGGCTTGACCTCGTTCCAACATATATGTTCTAAGAAACTCGGAATGAATATCCTCCGGCTGCAACGAGATTGTAACCCTTTGTATATAATACGACGCTCCTTGCCAGATATGTATCGACTTTGCCTTAGCTAGATACGAATTCGATTTGATTGTTGTTAATATTTGCCAATATGCATGGTGAATTTCATATCACTGTTCCATGTTTTGAATGTAACATCCTAGTGGAATAAAGTGAATATATTTCATTTTTAATATTTTATTTATAAATTGAAGCAAACATCATTTATCGTGACTTTTTTGCTTTTTTGAATTTTTTTAAAAATTATTTATATAGTAATGGAAGCCTATAAAGAAGGAAATGTTACTATTTTGATTTAATATGTTTTTTTCTCTATATATTTATTATATTTTACTGAAAAGTTGTCATTCTCATACAAGAGAATTCGCATAATCGCCAGGTGCGCTCAGAATTTATCGATTCTGTTTATTATTATTAATAATCTTATATGCTGACAATAAGTCCATTATTAATTTTATAATTTACTTGTTCAAAATTTTTAAAATAAGTACAACTTTATATGTGCGACTGAAATTTATTAAGGTTTAATCATTAAATTACCCATTTATTTTAAATTTTTCAAGATAAGTTATAAAAATGAATCTAAATATACTCTTAGGTTTAAAAATATTAATATTTAGTAAACATTTTGTTGTATACATTGTGAATTTGATATTTTGTAACAAAAATATTATAATAAGGGCACTTAAGGGTCCATACAATATCTTTATTCAAAATGTATTGAAAAGCCATGGTCAGGCAGCTTGAAGATTAATCTTCAAACAGAATAGCATCAAGACAGGTCCCTCACAGGACACAAATAACGTCTTGCGTCGTTACTTCCACCTTATAAATTGTTACTTGATATATTAATCTTCTCCTGTATTAGAGATTAGTCTTCCATTTTCTGTTTGTCTCTTAAATTTGGCTATTTTAAACGGATTTATAAAATTATATCGTTTTTATGTTTTATATGAGATGGTATAAAAAGATTATAAGCCTATATATAGAAAATGATTGACAAAGTCGTGGCAATATGTTTACTTCACGCTCCACTAGACGTTCTACGCACTCATTTTATTTACAATTTCGCTAAAAATGTTTTTTTCATATATCAGTTTTAAACAAACTTTTATCGAGAATTTTACAATCTAAATTCCTCAAAAAGTATTTACAGTATTACTACCATATACACAGAATACTCAGCATAAAACGGTACTTGGTACTGTTTTTCGCGGAGGCCCTTAAAAGTACTGCTTAAGCGTCTTAAAAATCCGGCAACACAACCAATGCGCGGAGTGTGGCGCGTTTGTTCATGGGCGGTGCATCTCTTACCACAGTGAAGACACACCTGCTCCGTTGTCCGCTATACTTTTATAAACATAGATAATATTTATAGAGCAAGTGTAGTTTAATATATCTTTAAGTTACATAGGTTATAAGTTTCACAAGAATATTTATTTATTCAATAACTCTTAAAATTTAACTACCTTTTAAAATATAATTTTAATTAATAAAATATGTGAATTCTTAACCAGTCTCTGCTCAGTAATTTATTAACAATATTCCCTAATATATGTTATTATTATAAATGAGGATAACTCAGATGACAAGAGCCATTTAAGAACTTTCCGCATAACTTCATCTAAGGAAAAATACAATTGTTAGAAAAATAAAAGACATTCTAGACAAATGATAACCGAACAAAAATATTAATAAAAAAAACTAATATAACATTGTATTGGTAATATGAATCGTAATATCTCGATTCATAACGATGGCTATTTGATATTTCGTAAATGGTTGATACTGATGGAGTTTCACATACAATATAACGTATTGCTTCAGCTACTGATTTTCATTGAATGTCCGATGTTCATCTCTGATAATAACCGTGATTTGTATCTACTATAATGATAGATAGATAATCTGTAATTAATACGAACTAGTTTGATTTTAACAAGTTTAAAATTGTAAATTCTATTTGGATACAATTTGTGCGTTTAGGTTTAACCAATTATTAAACCAGATCTATATCTATACAGACATATATTATATTCTAGACTGACTTAAATTTTTATAGTTACATGTCCTCCTGGAGCAAGCAATAGGAGACTTTAGATCTGGTATCTTTCCCTATCTTAGGCCTTCCATTTAAACTCGTTCCATGCCTTCCCCCAATATCCAACTCCTCCGATAATATAGGGACTGTTTTGGACGGTCATGCTTTCTACTTGGGTTCCATTTCAAAGCTTGTTTTTAAATTTGATTGGGACCCCTTCAGATAGTGTGCCTACATAAGTGCTTCTTATTCTGCGGTTCAATAGGAGTGTTGCTTTTAAAATTTTAATTTAATCAAGATTGAATATTTGAAACGCATTTTACGTTTTAGGTATACTCTCGCTTCGCACGTTTTGGAATAAAGAGATTTTTAAGAATGTTTTATTTAGCAGACAACGGAGCAGGTGGGTATCCTCTATGGTAAGATAACACCGCTTGTTGCCAACTTTTTACGCCATTAAGTGTCATTTTTAAGGGCCTCCGATATCCTCACTCACTCTCCGAAACACACTACAAGTACCGCTTCATGCTGAGTATTCTGTGAGCCCGTGGTATCACTTCTGACGAGACGGCTCAATTAGTGAGTCAGCATATGCTTCAGCATGGCTCTCCCACTCCCAGAATATATACAAATACAATAAAAACTCAATCGGAATTTAAAATTTGAAGAAAATGACAAATGCTGAAAGTACATTGATCAATAAGCTTAACGAGAGACCTTGAGTCGGCGTCGAGTCGAGTATTCTTGAAGAGAAGCAGAAGAGAGCAGACGTCAGCTTTTGATTCCACTCCACACTTGATCTGTGTCAAGTTGTCAACCAAGTAAAGTGACTACGTCTTTGATTAATAGGATATTTTATTCATAGGTTTCGATATTACATTAATATTATTAATGGAAGTGTATTGTATAGCTAAGTGTTCTTATAAGCCTATCACGAAGCAAGATGCATCGGCTTCGATCGCCGATCCTAAAAAAAATTATAATTTATTCGGTCTTTTAAAGGGCTTTATAGAGACCGGGTGAGTCTCTTCTTGCTTGCCCTTAGGAAACCCATGACGAAGCACTTATTGGACCGGCTCGTTCGGAGTTACACCATAGGCTCACAGAAAATCAGCCTGAAACCGTACTTGTACTGATTTCATAGGATGGGTGAGAATATCTGATGCCTAAGAAAACCGCTATTAAGCGGTGTAAAAAGCTGGCAACACAACCAAAGCGCGGTTATTGATGGGCGGCGTTGATATCTTACCATAGAGAAGACGTGCTTGTTACGTACCCGCCATCAATTAAAAAAAATAGCGGCCGCCCAGTGATCGAAAAGCCATATAACATAGAAGTTTTAACATTATTTGACTTAGTTGCAGCTTTGTTGCTTAGTTGAAGCATGTGTATGTTGTACGTGATCCAAACTGTTTATTTAAATTAATTTTAATTTTTTATATATGTGAAATAGCTGCATCGCTTTTCCATAGAAACTTTAATAATGTCTAATTTTAAAGAATTTCCTAGTATAAATCTTTTTCTTGATTCATTGTATTTTAAATTTAAAACAATTAAATAATCGCATCTAAAAACATTCGGATATAATCTACAAGGCAATAATTATTATATCCCATACATCTATTAACAATATTTACTAAAGAAGGAAACAGATAAATATGTTTTTATCCTTTCTAATTTCTTACGAAACTCTTTCTAAATGAGCAATATGAAATTGTCCTTAATTTACTCGCAGAACGTTCACCCGCGTTCATTACGCGAGTGAAAATCGAGTGTTGTTGATAAAGTCTCTGATAGACTTGACTGCATTGCAGTTTTCTCACAGATTTAGCGATACTGCATCGCCACACTTCAAAGAGACTTTGAAATGAATCCGGTTGAATCAATTAAGATGCGCGAAATACCATGCAACACACTACTGGAGGTGATAAATTGAACTGACTGGATATCAGCGAATGCGAACAAATATCTTAACGTTCATGAGAGACTGTTATTCTGTTCATTTGTGCGGTTTTTTAAATTATTTATTACTTTTAGTACTTTTTTATGGAAATAGTGGCAAGAGGGGCTCAGGATAAGTGGTCCTACGCCCATTGACACCCTTAGCCGTATTCGTTGCCGGCCTATAAAGTTTTTTTATAAAGGTCCCCAAGTTGTATTGGTTTCGAAATACCTCTGCTGGCAGATGATTCCACAGAGTGGTGATGCGCGGAAAAAAATGCCTTAAAATAGGTTCAGTTATGGAACGACAAACATCGAGGTGAGAAGGATGAAACTAAATAATAATTAACTATATAATAAATAAGCTATTTAAAATATTATCAATAGTGCATGAAAACCTATAGTTCATCTGTATGTTCTGGCTAAATACAGGTGAATAGTTATGACATTATTAGCAATACCATTATTTTCACCCGTAGAGAGCCATGCTGACGCACAAATTAGGCCGGCTCGTCCGAAGTGATACTACGGGTTCACAAAATACTCAGAGTGAAACGGTACGTTATAATGTGTTTCGCAGAGTGAGTAAGGATATCGGAGGCCCTTAAAAGTAAAAAGCCTTTCGGCGTAAAAAGCCGGCACCAAAACCAATGGGCGGATTATGATCCGCGCATTGGTTTTGGTGCCGGACAACCGCGCCGTAGCGCGGTTGTTCATGGGCGGCGGTGTTCTCTTACCATATTGGAGATCCACCTGCTCCGTTATCCGCTATACTATAAAAAAGTACTGTAAGTCAGGTGTGTAGTATGTACCACATCGACAATTTATAAAATACATTTCAATAAACCTAATATTTCATCTGCCATATATAAATTGGACATTTATATTTGGAAGCTTCATTATCAGAATCATTCGCAAAGCATATCTAAAGTTTTCTATTCGGTCAATGTATGCAATTATTATTCATAATTATGATAACTTTTTTTCGATTGTTTATTAAGTTACATATTAACCCGCCCACAACGGAGTAGGCGGGTCTCTTTTATGTTAAGAGATTACCGCCGCCCAAGAAATACTGCGTCATCATTATGTTGCACGTTTATTACACTAGTTAATCGGTACAATATCCAGGGCCGCCGATATCCTCACTTACTCAGCTAAATGGAACCGGTGTACTGCAAAACCGTGTTTTAATCTCATATGAACCGGCCAAATTAGTGCGACAAGAATCAAAAGAAAGTAGAGTTTACAACATTGAATATGTATATTTTTTAATAAATAAATTAATACTATATACGTTGTGTATATTAAAACTGATATTTCATTGTACGCAAGTAATCCGACATGGGAATAGTCTAAAACAATATTGACATAGCGAATTCTCTTCCACGAAATTCAGAGCATTAGAGGCACGCTTAATCCCCAAGGAGTTAGTTTAATACCAATTTCTTAAGTAAATGTTGAAATAAAAATATTTATGCCAATTTCAGTGGGTTTAATATCGGTGATTGTTTGTTGACTAGAATCGCACCTGGTATTTGTGTACAAATCGTTCCCATTGGTATATTTTTTATGTTTAACTTGACGTAACAATATTTGTTCATGGCACAATGTGCATGTGATTGTGTTGAAATTACTGTTTGTTTTTGTGTCGATAAAGTGATCGTATGAGTTTTATAAATACGAATGTGGTAAAAGAGTCTAATTTAATAAAACAAATTGTTATATAATTCCGATTAGTCGAAGTATTGAATCTAGACTTATGGATATTATTGGGGATAAAACTTATTGTAGATCAAATATCTTAATTATTATATAGCTGGAAGAGCCATGCTAAAGTATATTTTAATGTCCTAATAAAGCCGGCTCGTCCGAATTGGTATCACAGGCTCACAGGATACTCAGCGTGAAACGGTACTTGTACTGTATTTCGCAAAGTGAATGAGAATATCAGAGGTTCTTAAAAGTCCGCTTAACAAACGTAAAAACCGGTATCACAACCAATTCACCAAACCCAGCTACTTCGTTGTCCGATATAGAATAAAAAATAAATAAAAATTGCTAAATCACATTCCTCTTAAAAAGGTAACTTTAACTTAGACGTTAAGCAGAAAATGAATTCGCAATGTTAGTCGTTTTTGTTCCTTCTATTATTATGAGACAGATGCCGAGTGATATCACAATAATATGAGGAAAGTAGATATCTGTTTGCCCTAAGTTACTTAGTATTTTAAATCTAAATGTTATACTCTCTATATCCCTGTTTTTATACTAAAAATCAAAATCAGGACTCCCGACATTTTTAACGCAACCTTCAAAGCTTAGCGAATAATTTTTGGCAGAATTTTACTGACGTATCATGTACCAAACATTATTATTTCCATGATGGTAATTGTTAAGTTAATGCCCAAACATAATTAAGTTGATAAGGCATCTTTGACGTTAATAAAAAATTATGTTTCAACTAATAGAGATGTGTTATATGTTTTTTGTATATGTATTTAGGATATATTTTAGTTTGTTATAAAAATATTAGAGTGAGGTAGCCAGAAATTTCAAATTTGATTTGCTATGTTTAAAAATTTGAGTATCAATAACAAAAATAATCGTATCTCCCAAACTAGAATCACTTACAGTAATGGAGAACAAAGTCGCGCAATGTCCCAACTTTGTTCTAGAGTTATGACAGTTCTTAGTTAACTCAAAGCAATACTTACAATTGCGGCAGCTCTTAAGGTTCAGCTTAACTATATCAAAGTTATTTCAAAATGTTTATCATCATCATCATCATCAGCCCATTCAAGTCCACTGCTGGACATAGGCCTCCCCTAAATACGCTTGGTCATAGGGGGGTTATTTGCCTTAATCACCACGCTTGGCAGGCGGGTTGGTGATCGCAAAACATCTGCTG